>JABUQX010001608.1:0-10000 GCA_015478945.1 Trachelipus rathkii | reverse complement strand
GTAGTTAGGGGCGCACAACTGACAGCTTTATGCGTTTTGGCTTTTGGGGGTCGCGAGGCTTAAAGCGTTGAAAAACGCTGCTCTAAGGAAGCGCAGTATACGCTATATACTGTAGAAGCGCTGCGCAATTGAAGCCAGATGTGTACTCCTTGTGACATTATCTTAGAAGTAGCGAAAAAATTCTAAAACTGAGCAGTGAGAAAAACATTTTTTTTTTATCCATTATATTTTTTATTTATTTTTATAGATATAATTTTTTTTATGCACCTACAGTAAAACCAAATATATATATATTATGAGTTCAAAAATAATTAATATATTATAAAATCCTAAAAGGAGATATAACTTACAAAATTAATTTATTCAATCCAAGTTTTTTTCAATTTAATTAGTTTTAAGGTTAAGCGAGAGAGTGATTGTTCTAATATAAAAATATTTTATGTGTAAAAACTGAAATAAGAATTATTTATTATTAATAATAAACTTACTTTTTATAATTTATTGACTGGTAATAACTAATGTTACATATTTCCCCAAATTTACTAAAATTTCATTGTTTAGCCGAAACTTAATATGAATAGTTTTAGCGCTTGCTGAGATCACTAATAAAATTAAATTTTAAATAATATTTACGTACATTCTCTAAAAAAATGTTCTCAAATGGGGGTAGAGCTGAGAGAAAACTATAATTATGATTATGAGTCTTTTTACATTAGTACTCCAAATCAAGATTGTTTAAAGATTGTTATACAATGTAATACTTAATTAATACATTGCATTCGACGGAGCCCATCATTGTAGGTCCATACCCAAAAGGTCCGAAGTACTACTCGCTGAAGATAATAATATAATAACTAGAGTAATAAAAATAATAATAAATAGATTAATTATAAATAATAATATATATAATTATAATATTATATAAATAATTTAAAATAATAATTAAATATTAATATAATAATAAATAATATAAATATAATTAATATTATATAATAATATAATATAATAATAGATAATAATTATAATATAGATATAATATTATTAATATATATATAATATATATATATATTATATGATATATTTACATTATATTAATATTAATTATATAATTAAATATATATATATTTAATATATAATTATATTAATTATATATATAATATTTTAATATATAATATAATATATATATATATATATATATTATAAATTATATATATTAATATATTATATAATTAATATTATTTATCACAGATGAATAATACACCACTATCTCCTAACTGTGATAGTCAGAAGCCTCATTAATCTAAGAGGGCGGTTTATATATATTATTATATATAGTACCAATTAACAGTTACGATCAGGACGAATGAGCATAATATATAAAAAGCCTCAATAGAGTATAAAATATGACTTTACAAATATACTACTACCACCCGACTCAAGTTGACAACCTGGACCCTCCCTTTAGTTTGGCGAGTGCTCTAACCGCTGAGCTATGATTAATTGATACTTTTAAGTTATAAATATAAATTAATTAAATAATAATTCACTACTATCATAAACTACCAACTCACACTTTACTGTTCGTATGCTTAGGAAGAGATTAGGTTTAATTATATATCATATTACAAATTACATAATATATGCAAAAGGAAAATTATATTTAAATATTTACATATTATGTCAATGAGTATTTAATAAATATTTAATATAAATGCTAACTTATAATAGACATCATTAAATTTCAAAAATCAACAAATTCAAGTATTAATTATTCACTGTTAGTCGATGTCGACTACTAATCAACTAGTATTTAATATAATATTATTTATTATTATTATGCTATTATGAGAGCCACTAATATTAATAATTTCTCTTAGTATTCATTTATATATTAATAATTATATATGAATATATTATTATATATATATATATATATTATAATATATATTAATATATATATATATATATATAATATATATTATTATAATATTATAAATACTATTATAATTAATTAATTAATATATATATAATATATATATATATATATATATATTTAATATATATAATATTAGAAGATAAACCAAACTTTTTAACTGGATTTATATTATATATAGAAAAAAAATTAATTATATATATATAATTAATTAAAATATCAACGAACCTTCTCTTCACCTCAAAGAATAAGTAGGATAAAGCGTTGCATAGTACAGTGCATAGTTACTACTTGTATATAATGGAAGGAAGATAGTAGTAATGAATATTAGACTAAGTCTCACATGAAAAGAAAGCTATAAGCTCATACCGTATCAAATATTACCGTATTATATAGGGCCTTCGACTTCTCGCTCATATCTACAATCCTCCTCAAAAACGAAAACTCCCTATTGTCTAAGGTCACAAGAAAAAATTAAAAATTTGATTGCTATAAAAAAGAACTACTCTTTTTATTTTTTGAGCTTCAAAATTGATTAATTTTCAAATTCATTTAGTTAATTTTTAGTTTATTTCGACGTAAAGATTTAGTATTTGTAACATTCACCTTTTTGTATATATGATATATATAATATATATATATATATAACATATACTATATAGTTATATATATATATATATATATATATAATATATATATATAATAATATAGTAGTAATATATATATATATATGGTCAGATTTTTTTAATGCTCACAGTATGTAATAGGCACGCACAGACAAGACTACCTCTACACGTTAAAAAGCAATTTCTACTGATATTTAGGAACTTTCACGCGGACAAAATTCGAAAGGATCGCGATTTAATCTTTATCTTTTTTCTATTTTTTCTGTCAATGTTTATTAGCAGTTTCCGTAAACTCATTCTTAAATTAGTTTCCTCCCTACCTTCTGAGTGGGCTCCAGCCCGACAAGGCCACATGACGGGCGCCTCACAAAACGCATGCCATCACTGCGCGGATTAGGCACCTCAGTTCTTCTCGCCACTGGCCAAGACACACATTCCTTCTTCCCAGCATTCTACTTACTGACTCAATACAGTTTTCTTCGGTCTCCCACGGTCTCATGTAGCTCGCGAGTTGCACGGGGCGAGCATCTGGACGGACACCCACCCGACACCCTCAAAAACACACCCAAAACACAGCCCGTGAGACACCATCCACCCGACTATCATCACACCTTTCCACATGAACAAACCATCTTGATATACTTTCTTTCTTCACACCACGCCACTCCCTAATACGTTCATTCCTCATTTCAATTCTTCTCACATCTAACAAGCCCCTAAGATTGTCCATCTGAATACATTTTACTTTAGATCTATACCTCTTATTCCAGACCATAGTTTGCACTACTGATACATTAAACAGGTAGCAACATACCCTCATGTAAACCATAGCGCACTCAAAACTTAGTTCATTTACATCCACCAAGGATTTAATTGCACCAACCACCTTTCTACCACTCTAACTTTCTATACACTCGTGATATATACCCTTTTCTCCAAATGATATCCTAAATATTTAAACTCCGATACTTGTTTCAATGCCCGCCATCCTACGTGATTACACACTGTGGACTCTCCTCACACACCATCATCATCCTACTCTTATCTATATTTACTTTTAAACTCCTCTTCCAATCCGCTCAAACATTCTTCAGATTCACCACACAAAACCATATCAGCTGCAAATAATCAGGGTGACCTCACTCTTTTCTATATATAAATATATATAGATATATAGTATATAAATATATATATATATATTATATATATATGATAGTAATATAAATATATAATAAGTAGTATATATATATATATATTTATATATATAAATTTATATATATATATTTATTATACATAGATAGTATATATATATATATAATATATTTATATATATATATTATAGATATATTATATTATTTATATATATATATAATTATGAGTATAGTATTATATATAATAATATGTATATATAAAATAAAATATAATGTTAATAATAATAATAATAATAAAATAATGATTTTTATGATTTAAAATTAAATGATCGTTTCTTCACGAAAAACCATTGTAAACGAATATATATATATGAACCAGATTTATAAGCAGTCGACCCTTATAAAAAAATCAATTGGGTTCAGGCCCTTATTACCAGTGATATATTATATATATATATATAAATTAGTATTATATACATAGTATATATATATATATATTATGATAATATTAATATATAATGATATTTATATATAATGATATAGTATATGTGTGTGTGTGGTGAGATTAAATTCCAAAATGCATTTGCTGACTGTTACTGTAATGCAAAATTTCGTTTCATTTATCGGTGCGTGGCGATAAATATTGTCCGAATTCCTGATTGAGTCCATGTGTTAAAAGTCACGGGGGTGACTGAACGTGTGTGGGGTTATGTGCCTTTGTTTGCACTTTGCTGTTGTGAATAATAACAGACGATTGAATGAGATGAATGAAATACATGGAACAGCGAGTGCACATCAAATTTAGTGCAAAATTCGGAGAGAGAGCAAAGGAAATACATAATTGGGCAAGGGTATAGTGATCAATCTTTTCGTCGGGCAAAGATGTTTCGGTATCGTGCGAGGCACAACGAAAATCAAAAAGCATTTCAGGACCTATGCATAAAGAATTTACACCCGAAGGCTAATCTATCAATTCTAGGCTAAACTGTACAGTTTTGCATCAGTTGTTGGGAAGTTGCGAGAATGTGCCACTACGAACTCTTCCGCAGCAAAAACCATATATCCCATCCCCTTGTAACCCTTGTAATGTGTGGATCACTACTCTCATGTTGCAAAACTTTTGACTTTCATTTCCTACTTTTTATTCTCTCTGGTTAATTAGTTCATACTATCTTCCATAATCTAAAATTCGAAGTCCAATTAAAGAAAATTTAAGAATTTATTTTTCCTTTTTGCCTAACTTTAATATATATATTATATTATATGATGATATATATATAATATATATATATTAGATATAATATATATATATATATAGTAATATAGTATATATATATATATATATTTTATAAAGGGGCTCGGTAAGGGCTGGGCTTTCTTCGACTTCGTGTCATATCTTCTACTATTTTTTGCTTCCGGTGCATATGAAAGCATCTTACCCCCATTATGGTTTATGAAGGTGGGTGATATAT
This sequence comes from Trachelipus rathkii, assembly GCA_015478945.1. Classification (NCBI taxonomy): domain Eukaryota; kingdom Metazoa; phylum Arthropoda; class Malacostraca; order Isopoda; family Trachelipodidae; genus Trachelipus; species Trachelipus rathkii. The sequence continues at coordinate 4,818 of JABUQX010001608.1, read as the reverse complement.
AGTATATAGTATTTTATATATATTGTAGTATATAAAATATCATATATATATATATTATATATATATATATATATATAGATTTATATATATATATTATATTATAATATAAAAAGTCAATCCATCATAGCCAAAAAAATACAGCCGTCATTAGTTTATTCAAGCAAGCAATAAAAAAAATGCATCGAGGAAGCAATTCGCTATCGTGTTTTACTATTAAACTATAAATTTAAAAAATAATACTTTTAAATTAAATATATACAAAAATATACATAAATTTATATTAAATATATTTCGCCTTTATATTAATTTAAAAAAATTGATTCAATCTTTGTTATTTACATACTAAACCTAACTTCCCTAGGCTCCGTTAAATCCCGTAAGGTACAATTCAGAACGAGGGAGAAATTTTACACCCCCCCCACCCACCCAGAAGCATCAAGGAATCCCCCTTTAGTTGCCCCTCCCCCACACCCAGAAGCATTAAGGAATTCCCCCCTTAGTTGTCCGAGTTACACAGGTAATTTTTGATTAACCCTTTATAATAATTATTAGGTTATTATTAGTTTATAATTATAATTAATAATTGATAATTTTTGTATTACAAGAACTATTAACAATAATAAATATCTTCATTCGGCGATTTAAAAAATCTAAAATCCGATACGCATCCGCAGATGTATAGACTATACATTAATTCAATACATCACTAAATAATAATAATTATAATAATAATAATAATAATAATAATAATAATAATAATAATAATAATATATAATAATAATAATAATAATAATAATAATAAGTTATCCAATCCATCACTATCAACAACAACCGCCCTTTAAATCAGCATTAATAATAATAATAATAATAATAATAATAATAATAATAATAATAATAATAATAATAATAATAATAATAATAATAATAATAATAATAATAATAATAATTGTCCTCAGCCTCCAAATCTTGAATACGAGAATTTGATTACGGAAACTACCGACCAAATGTCCTGAGTTACGAAACTAGAGTTATTCTATATAACTTAATATTATGTAAAAAAAAAACGAGTTATGTCTATATATTTATACGCGCTTTTACCCGGTCTTTATTAAAAATAATAAATGACAAAATCGTTACATAATTCATAAATGCAAAACTTTTAATTTAGAAATCAGAGTGATAAAACTTATTAGTTCATTATTATATTATTATTATTATTATTATTATTATTATTTTATATTATTATTATTAATTAAATTATTATTATTATTGTTATTCTTTATTATTATTATTATTATTATTATTATTATTATTATTATTATTATTATTATTATTATTATTATTATTATTATTATTATTATTATTATTATTATTATTATTAAAGCTACTACTATCACAACACAAACTGCTATTACTAATAATAATAATACTAAAATAAAATAAAAAAACATTAACTAGAAATAAAAACCCACAAAACTAAAAACTAAAAACAAATTCCATATAAAGCAAAAACCTCCTAAAATCCCCAAATCCCCTGAAACCACAATAAATCGAAGAAGAAGAAGAAGACAACTTGGATTAAATCTCAAGGACAAGGTATCGATTTATTCCTCGATTCCTTCACAAAACACTATAACAAAATCAAACGATCTGACATGAGAATGACTATAAATGAGTAAGATGCGAACTAAGCATGAGAGCGCGCGCGCGCGAGCATACACACACACAGATAAAAAAGAAAGATATATATGCAAATAAAACTAGGTAAATAATTAAAGACTGAGACTTATATATAATATATATATGATTATATTATATATAATTATATATAGGTATATATAGGTATAGATATATAGTATATAGTATATAAGTATATATATAGGCTCATATATATATATATAATATATATATATATGACTAGGTATATTTAGTATATACGTATAGTATATATATAATATATATATATATATATATAATAATATATATAATATATATATATATATATATATATTATATTATATATTATATATATATAGTATATATAATATACTAGTATATGAGTATTTTGCAGTCAAATTAATAGGAAATATAAAATGTTAAAAACATACAAAAACCATTTCAAAAATAAAAGTACCATTAAAAAATAATTTCGAAATACTACTACTACTAATAATAATAATAGTACAATGGAAAACAAAATATCTTAATCAGAAATCTTAATCCCTAGGAAACCCCACCTATTATTACTATTATTATTTATTATATTAATTATTATATTATATTATTATTGATTAATAACTATTATGTGAGTGTGATTATTTTATTTAGTTATGTTTATTATTATTATTATTATTATTATTATTATTATTATTATTATTATTATTATTATTATTGATTATTAAGTAATTTTATTATTATTTTATAAATTATTATTATTATTATTATTATTATTATTATTATTATTATTATTATTATTATTATTATTATTATTATTATTATGTATTTTATTTTTTAATAATAATTTTATTATTATCATTTTGTAAATTATTATTTTTGTTTTATAAGTTTGATTATTGAGTTATTTTAAAATTATATTATTTATTATTTGTTAGAGGAGTATGAGTATATATTAGTAGCGCTATATTAGTTATTATTATATTATTATTATTATTATTATTATTATTATTATTATTAGCATAAGACATACTATTTTTAGAGGACAATGTCTTATTATAGTAATATATTCTTCATTCTTTCAGATAAAAAAAAAAAAACAATTCAACAATGCCAAAAATAAGCACTATCAAACAGCAACAATAATAACAACAACAAAAAAATTTCCCTATTAACATTACTATTAATATTAATGTGCTAAAAAAATAGTATAAATTTAAATGATAAAATCTTTTATATAAATAATAACAATAGTTAAGGTAACTACTACTACTTCTACTACTACTACTACTACTACTACTACTAATAATAATAAAAAAAATAATAATAATAATAATAACTAACGATAACTAGAAAGTATTTATAATTAATAATTTATCAAGATGCTAACTATTTCTGCAGCTGCTGGTGCTCCAACTACTGCTACTATTACTACCACAATTAATAATAATAATAATAATAATAATAATAATAATAATAATAACTGAATAATAATTATCAATATAATAAGTAATTAATAATAATAATAAGAATCATAAGTAATATATTAAGTACAATCCCCACTATAATAATGAATTATCGCACAATCGAGAAGTCGAGAAAAGACTTCTGATTTCCAGGTCAAGACAAAAGTAATTACAGTTGAAAGGAACTACGTTTTTGTAGAAGTATTACCTTTTAATTAAAAATATAAACAAGATTGCCAGAGTTACCATTTTTTTTAAATTGTCTATTATTTTATAACACGGAAATGTTGGTACGTCTTACGAAAGATGTTCTTTATGACTGAGACCTGAGGATTACCAACATGACCATGCGGCGCTCACAAAACGATGGCAGAGACGGATTACCAACTGACCATGAAAAGTGATAAAAATAAAAGTTTTCTATTCTTTTCCATTTTTATATGTTTATTTAATTAATGATTTAGTAAACAAAATTAATTAAATTGAGTAAGTTTTATATAATCTAATAATTCCACTAACTTACCACTAAGTATTGATATAGTCTCCTCGAGATAAAAATATCACACTCACCACACTCAATCAAATTCTTTATATTTGGATCATTACATAATAATAATAATAATAATAATAATTATAATAATAATAATAAATAAGTAATGACAAAAACACAAAATCCTCAGGACCGTGAGATAGGATTTATCCATATACACGAATAGATAATAATAATAAATAATCCATAGCTGTTACCTGATATAAAAGATTTAAATAATAATATAATGAAGTGAATATTAATAATAAATATCAATAATAATGTTTAAATTGTAAAATTCTCACATTATTAATAACGAGACGTAACTAATACACTACCACTCACAATTACATTTAGATACTCACACGTAATAAAAGAATAATTATATAATGAATAATAATAATAATAATAATAATAGATGTCGAACATTCCCCCTCGGCTCGAGCCCCTAAATGGGGGAATAATTTTTTAAATATTTTCGATGAATAAGTTAAATCGAGACGAAACAATTAAAAAAAATTATAATAAAATCTTAATTCACACAATACCACAAATTATATATACCCTGATTCAAATGTATAATCATAATTGATTTTATTTCATACACCTATAGGTATGCTGTCTCAATTAAGATTTACTTAATCCTATATTAGATTTTACATTACTTATTAGAGCTATTATAAAAATAATATACTTATTTGAAAACTACATTATTATTATTATTAGTTATTTAATTAATTATTATTAATTATATAGTATTATACTCATATGCCAAATGTTAATTACTTAATTATTATTATTGTAATCATTATTTAATATATTTATATATATTATTATTTATAAATTTATATAATATATATTATAGTATTATATCATATTATTATATTATATAATTATTTATATTTTATTGATAATTACGTATATTTTAGTGTAAATTATAATATGATTTCATTAGTTTAATTATTAGAAAATAATTTCTGTATAATTTACTTATTGTTGTAATTATATTATCATATTATTTATATATTATATTTATTTATTATTATTATTATTATATGATTTAATTTAATTTAATTATATTATATATTATATTAATTTAATTATTAATTATTATTATTATATAGTAATTATTTTAGTTTAAAAACTTAT
>JABUQX010001607.1:85000-92722 GCA_015478945.1 Trachelipus rathkii | reverse complement strand
ATATATATATATATATATATATATATATATATATATATATATACCCAACAGGAAATAAAACAAAATAAAAATTACAAATATCACGAACTATACTTTCGAGAGGACATACCGCCTCTCCTCATTCAGGCTCGTAAATCATGAATCATATTTTAAATTTTGTATTAATTTTTTTTAGTAGTGTTGGGGACACCTGAAACAAGCATAAAATCTTTAGGTATGTATCTTTTAAAATTGTCAGTTGGAAAAGGCACTATTATCTTTATTTTAAAAGATACATACCTATACCACATTCTTACTCTCTAAAAATTTGCTACCGTAACTCATCCCTTCAAAAGCATAGAGAAGAGAAGGAACATGAGATCAATGTTACAAATATAGAGCTGATATCTCCCGTCATAGACGCTCACAAAAAACATGATTAGAATCTTTTCTAACTAAGAATGCAAATAATCTTAATGTTTTAATTGCCAATATTCGTTGTGAATTTACTAATTTTATTTTTTTTAAATTTTCAAAAATCTTATTTTATGAAATATCTAAATAACATCACTTAAACAACCAACTATTTTAACACACTTTTTTGTCCTTAATTTTATTGAAGTTTTATTTACGAGCCTGAATGCGGCGAGGCGGTATGTCCTATCGAAGTATAGTTCGTGGTTTTTGTAATTTTTCTTGTTTTATTTTATATGGGGATTTATAATAATACCTATATTCACAATGTTTATTGTGTTTTCCATTATATATAAGAAGATATATAGTATATATATAGAGTAGAGATATATATATATATATATATATATATATATATATATATATATATATATATATATATATATATATATATATATATATATATATATATATATATATTATAATATAGAGAGAAAGTTTTGATAGCACAAGAGAGTATTTTTAAAAGATTACTTAATAACAACCGCAGTTGCGGTTTTAGACTAGTGACAACCGCTGTTGCGGTTGTGGACAATGACAACCGCGGTTGCGGTTGTCAAAATATGCGCGGTTGCTGTTGCGGTTGCGATTATTCGATCCATCACTAAAAATATATATATATATATATATATATATATATAGAGAAGTATATAAGAGTATATATTATATATATATATATATATATATATATATATATATATATATATATATATATATATATATATATATATATATATATATATATATATTCTGCAGAACTTTCTGTTTCCAAATTTATGAAACAAAAATTGGTATACTTCACCGGCATGTATATATCTTTTATTTGCCAAAGTTTTAAGGTTTCATTTTTTCCTCAGTCATTCTATACACATTAAACTATATTTTGTTATAATTTGAAAGTGATTTACATTATAACTTTTATATTTTGAATATGGTAATTAAACCTTAAAAATTTGGCCTTCATTTTTGAAATAAAATTTTATTTGAAAGTTCCCCCCCCCTACTCTATTACCCGTTGCTTCAAGTGTTTTGAAGGGGGTCAAAACTTCAAATTGACCTCATCATATCGATCTTCAATTTGTATAATTATAATTGACCTCCCTGAACGGAAAGGTCAATTTTGAGGTCATAACTTGACCCTTCATTTCTTCTAACTTGTAATTTCAATGTTCTACAGTTTATATTTGTTCCACAAATCCAAATTTAACATCAAAATGATCAGGAGAACTTACTGATATTTTTTTTAATATAGGTTAAACTGATAATTAATTTTAATTAAAAAATTAAATTTATTAGTTAATTCCTTATGGGAATTAAAATCATGTTTTAGACAGGTGATTGTTGTCAGAAGTTGCTAATGTAAACTTTTGATTGTTTTTATAAAATAACTACATTGATTTGGTTAACATAATATTTATGTAATGTTTAGTTTTAAAATTGCTACCTTTTGGTACCATTTTTATAATTTAACAGTAATTAATCAAATTAATGTTTTTTCATTAATTACTGATTGACAACCGCTTTTGCGGTCTTCCCATCGCATGTAAAAGCTCAGAACATCAATTTCTGAGACACACTTTTTAAACATTGCTGTGAGCATGAGCTTTCGTCCTCATTGTTTGTTTACCCAAAGCTCCAACGTCAGAGTCATTTTAAACATGCAGCAATTAAAGTAACAATCATTTTAACGAAATCTATTAATAAGACGGATTTCAAATTCCTTTTTTTTAGGGTATCATCACTCTTATGGAAGTGACATACCAATTTCCGGTAGGCTCCCCAAGATACTTTTTTTTTGTTGATCTGAGGAGAGAAACATCAAATTTCACTTCGTTATAAAGTTTTCATAGGATTTTACCATAGATATATATAATTGTGTTAAAGCCTTCTGGACAAAACATTAGGTATCCCCGTTTAACGGCTTCGGTCACCCTTCTTACCTTTCAGATTTAGTTAAAAAGGCTTAAGTGTTTTGATTCGTATTCTTTTCATTTTTTGATAAATATTATAAAATTATATATTTACTGAGCCTCTTTTTCTGGTGTTGTTCTAGTTAGAACAATCCCAGTTAATAGTGGGCCCATAATTCAGTATATAATGTTATAATATTTTTTATAGAATAGTTCGTGAGATCTCAAATTAATTCTTTCAGCCCACGTTTGTTACAAGTTTGCTTCTGTCGCAAAAACTTGTAACATCCGCGTTGAAAATCTTTTGAGATCGCTTTCCCTTATTTTTTTGCTTTTAAAGTTAGAGTCCAGTTTAAAAATTAGGATTGGAAGATTCTATGAGATGTCTGACTTTTCTTTTATCTATCTCTTATTTTTCGGTGCAAAATAAAAAATCTTATATTGTCAAAAGCTATAGTTACAAACACCCATTAAACTATTTTTTTTTTTTAACATATAAACAGTAAAGTCGCATACAAAAATAAAAGTAAGCAGAAACGCTAAATTTGGGAAAATCAAAAAATGGAAATCTTAAGTAAAATACAAGGGTAAAAATTATAAATGGAAAAATAGTTTGAGAAAATTGAAATAAAAAATAATAAATCGAAAATTTGGAAAAATAAAATTAAAGTGAGTAAAAATGCTAAATTGGAAAAATTAAAATTGAAAAAGTATCAGAATTTAAAAATTGAAAATTATTTCGCTCAAAATATAATTCATAAAAACTTAAAATAGTAGGTACAACATTACTGCATTGTCAATAGAAAATAAAAATTATTTTTCATTAGAATTAATAATTAAAATGTTATATGCATAATTGTCAGTCAAAAAAATTTATTTGCTCAAAAATTTGTCATTAAAAATCGTGATTTACCAATAAAAATTGATTAACTATCACAAAGGAAAAACCCTTTGTTAAAATTTATAAAATTGGAAGTTTCTGTAAAAAAAATCTTGTTTATGTATACATATCGTGAAAAATAGAAAAAGTAGAAAGTCAAAAATAATAAAATAAAATAAAAAATAAAACTTTGTCAAAATTTCATTAATGAGAAAATTTACGATGATTCTTTGAACCATCTGAACATATTTTCTTCACGGGAAAATTTTTGTTAGTATCCCCCCTTTAAGTTTTATAATTGAAAATCACCTTTATATATATATAAGAGCAGCATATATAAAGAGGCATATATATATATATATATATATATATACATATATATATAGCAGTATATATATATATATATATATATATATATATATATATATATATATATATATATATATATATATATATTATTATATATATATATATAATATATATATACATATAGTTAAGATATATATATATATATATATATATATATGTTGTTATATATATATATATATATATATATATATATATCCAAATGTCAAAAAGCAGCAGTTAGCAAAGTATATAGTTATATTGTTATATATATATATATATATATATATATATATATATATATATATATATATATATATATATATATATATATATATATATATATATATATATATATATATATATATATATCAAAAGATATATATAAACTTATAAATATTTATTCGAAAATAATAAAAATTCAACCTAATAGTTGATCACATGACCAAAAATATAAGTTTTCGAGTCAAATATGAGAAGTAAAAATCGCTGAACAATTTGTGTGCATGTTAATTGTCATTGTAACTATTATAGTAGTTATTGTACAGGTGGTTCACACATCTCTGGATGGTGCAAGTAGTAGTAACCCTCAAACAGAAGTCAGGGAAACGTTTTAGGATATGCTGAAAGTCAGGGAAATTCCAAAAAAGTCAGGGAAATTTTAAAATTTCAAAACATATGAAGAATGATACATGGACCAAGTTGCATGTTTTTGATATATATTTTTTTCCTTACTGTATTATTGTGGAATAAGAGATGTATTTGATAAGTGAATGAAAAGGATGGGCGAGGAATGACATTCCATAAATCTCCTTCTATCCTGTTTCTTTCTATTTTAGTTCACTATTATCTACTATTCTTCCTATTCTGTTCGTAGAGGTTGTTCCAAGTTCATAGTTTTGATTGAAGGTGATTTTTGTATGGATGTGTTTTAGACTGTATGACTTATGACTTAATCTGTTTATATCTTTTTCTTTTTAGGGATTTATACTTTTTGAGGTGTTTTTTTTTTGAGGTTTGACGAAGTGATTTTGGATTTTTTGTGCAGTTGAAGGTATTTATTATTTATTTATAAATGACTTCAAACAAAAAAACTAACTTTAATGACCAGTGGTTGGACGTCAAACTGAACCCACAGTTTATTAGGTGATTGGGTAAAGGACCTGATAGTTCCAAGGCATACTCTAAAGTATGTAAAAAGAACTTTGATCTATCTAACATGGGACGCCGAGGGAGTTTCACATTCAAGAGGTAAACTCATTTGAATTTAATCAAAACTCTGCAGGACCAACCATCATTGAAAAAAATTTTCGTTATGTGTTCTAATAATACAAATATTAGTGAAAGTGTATGCACTGAAAATTATGCCATTCCATCAACTTCTAATCATACTCAACCGATTGTAAATGACCCTGAGTGTTCTATTAATAACCAACCAAAATCAGTTTATCAATCAGTTTCATCTTTGATTAGTTTTTTTTTTTCTATAGTACCTAGGAATCAATGTTATGTGGAATTGTGGTGGATGATAAAATGTCTTTAAACTCGTGTGCAGATATAGGGGAAACATTTAAATTAATGTTTCCAGATAGTGCGGTAGCTTCAAATTTTAAAATGGGGCCGATGAAATGTAAATATGTGATTAACCATGGACTTGTTCCCTATTTTTCTAGAAAGGAAAAGCACAATACACTCTACTTTGCAGTGAAGCTCATTCTACCCTTGAATTAAAATTCAAAATATTTTTGGATGGTGATTGTCTTTCTAAGAGACTTGATTAGTTTTTTTTTTTCTATAGTATCTGGGAATCAATGTTATGTGGAATTGTGGCAAATTATTAAATTAGGACTGATATTTTCGCATGGAAATGCGACAGTGGAAGGAGGGTTTTCTATAAATTAAGCAATTTTAGTGGAGAATCTGAAAGAACATAGTCTGATTTCTCAAAGAACAGTGCACAATGCTATAAGATCCATGAAAGTATTTATAAAGTTCCTATCACTCAATAAATGTTGACAAATGTAAGAGCTGCCCATAGGAGATATGAAGAACATCTCAAAGAGTCAAAACAGAACCAAGAAGAAGAAGATAATAAAAAGGTTGAAAAAAGAAAATTATCCATACAGATCTATAAACTTGAAGAGCAGAGAAAGATGTTAAAACTGAAAGCTTTGAAAGAAGAAAACGCTATAAAATCAAAAATTCAGATGCTTGAGAAGAAAAAGTTAACCTAAGTCTCCCCATTTAGAACTTTTGTGATCACAGTGGACGTTATTCACCTAGTCCATTAATGTAAGCTTTTAATTTATTTCCTTTTTGTATAAATAAAACTGTTTACTTTTGGAAAAAATAAAAAAGGAGTGCGTTGGAGGGCTATGGGGAAGGTATAGGCTGATTACTAAAAAAATAAAATATTATTTTAAATTCATCCATGATGATGAACAGTTTCTAAAGTAAATTTTCAATAATTTAATGTATGAACTGAGTAAATAGGCTGCAATAATGATTAATAGATATTTTATACTCCAAAAGTAACGAACACGCTGGTCAGGGAAAATTTGCGGATTTGGTCAGGGAATGTCAGGGAAATCAAATTCAAAATTTCAGTGTGAACCCTGTTGTAGTTGTAGTTATCCCATCAGTGTTGGTGCAAGTAGTAGTAAACCCCAGACAGAGGTCACTGCTGTCTAAGTATTTAAAAATTAGATCCCTGTTAAACACTTGCTTCTTCAGTTCTCTTATTGTGTTCTTTGCTCTCAATTGTTGAGGTAAGATACAATAGGGAAGGAAAGTAAAGTATTTTTCATTTGATATTGTCTTTCTCTGAAATACTTTGTATTCTCAGAGTCTGACTCATCCTACAAATAATAATTATTATATAGTAATTATTATTATTATTATTATTATTATTATTATTATTATTATTATTATTATTATTATTATTATTATTATTATTATTTTGTAATTGTAGTTATAGTTGTAGACAGTCTTAGTAGTATAAATTTTATTGTTATTGTTATTATTATGGGAATATTGTCATTATTATTGTTTTTGTACCTTCAAGAATTGACGAGAGTTTTTTTCAGCTAAGTCAACTCTTGAAAGTATATAATTACCAACATTAAAAAGTTACTACACTTGTTCAGCAAAGTTGCTACACATGTTCGATAACTCAACGATAATTTCACAATTAAAATTTATATTTCAACAACCAAAGCGACTCATGTATAACAACAAAACTTAGAAACTTTTCAATAAAAATATATTGAAAATTAAATTTCGATTTAAATTTAAGAAACAGCATAATTTTTCAAAAAATAAAAATTTTTGAATTGCGTTTTAAGTTAGAATTTCTTTTTAACTTTAATAGATTCAATTACTATTAGTTAACGAATTTATTCTTTAACTATTAATACCGATCGTGACTATTATCTTGAAGAAACCTTCTCGTAATGAACAGATTCTTTTTTTGGGCACGTTGCCACCTTTTTTAGTTGTCAATTGTCAATTGAGAGATTGATTTAAATTTGGCATACAACATTTTACATCACAATGTCATACCATATTTTAAATAGAGTCTCTTGATTTATACCAAAATCAATTCTGTTCTGTCACAATTAAATTGGGTGGGTCATTTTAAATCCTATAGACATTGCTTGTCTTTTGTATAGGATTTACATTTTTTTAACATCTACCCAAACTGTGTTCAGCTGGTTCGTCAGGAGTTTAATGAGCAATTTTACACAGTTGATTGCGTTATCAATTAAGCACACCGACGGAGGAGTGTTCTAGGTAAAGGTGTCGTCGTCAACTGTTGGAGCTCCTGTAAGCTCACTCTGTTGATTGGTAGGAGACACCTGAGCCCCCAAACAGTTAGAACATTTTTTGGCGCACAACGTCGTTGAACATTTTTTGACCCCATCGTGTTCAAAACCACTTCCCTATTTAAAATTTATTTTTTTAGTCCTTTTAGAACATTTTTTGGCGCCCTAACATGTTGGAATTCCTGTCAGTTTCTTATCCACGTATCCCCCCTTCCCCCGAAGTGTTTCTTACCAAAGGGCCTTCCGCAAACCAGTGTGCAAATCTTGGGACGTTTGTAAGATACACTTACCATCTTAAGTGCGTTAGTGC
>JABUQX010001607.1:70000-82500 GCA_015478945.1 Trachelipus rathkii | reverse complement strand
ATATATATATATATATATATATATATATATATATATATATATATAGAATAATATATATTATAGTGGCGAGACGGGTCGAACCCTGCCAATAGTCGAAGAAAAGAAAACCCTAAGTGCAGAAAGCTAATAGGAAAGAAAGTGATCGACTTTACTAGCCAGAGAGAGCCAGCCCAGCCGTTTGCACAACTCTTTTTGTAGAGTAAAAAGAAGGAAAGAACACTGGATACTCTAACGTTACTAAGGAGAATATCTATGAAATAAAACACAGACACACCAATTACTTATAAAAATATAATTAATAGAAAACTTGGTTTACATTTATACAATTTATATTTTTTATCACACGTTATTTATAAAAAAAATGATTGAATACAAATCAATACACCTATATAAATATAGGTGTCTTTTTTATGAAGGTAATTGAATTGATTATCAGGTTATTGAAATATAGTGACCAGTCAAGCCTGGCAGAATCGTAATTGTACAGAATCGATTACAATGTTGCTGAATATACCTGTATAAATATAGGTATATTCATTCGAATTCAAATAATTTAGACAAACAAATTTAATTAATTATACAAGTCAAACACGGTTGGATACGGCAAAATATGATAATTACAAAAAAAAGAGAAAAACTAATACCTATTAAATTAGAGATCAAAATATACATATATGTAAATATATGTATATTTAAAGTAATATATTGATGGAACAAAAGTTCGGTGAATTCATAATACAGCAAAATTATAAGTAATCATGAAATACAGACAAAATATCAGATTAAACCTCAGCATGCATGATACTAGCAAAAGATGAAGTATATATATATAAATTCATAGCAAAGCAACTCTGATAATTATTAATCTTTTTGTTCTTCAGAAATTTAACGTAATAGTTGGAATGATTATTCGAATACTATGCAAGAGATATCAAAATCGTTACAACCCCAATTTATTAGAGAATTATAACATAACTTAGTTCACAGGTTATTGGTCCCTCCGCTGGTAATATTGACGAAAGTGAATGGCAGAGTATGTATATTAAGACAGCACCGTCGACAATTTTGCAGTACAGAATCTGTCCCGTCAAATGGGCAATGTATTATGCCAATCGTGGTGTTCGCAAAACCTGTTTAACTCAACTCAAAATTCCGGTTATGTATGCTTGGAGAATTGATCAAATATGATCTCAGCACCCATCAAGATGGGACTCAAGCCCGGTTCCCTGCGGAAAATTCCGTTATCAAAGATCGTGCATAATATATAAAAACTATCCAATATATTACAAAAAATTACAAGGAAATAACGAATTTTTAAGAGTTGCACATACCCTAATATGGGGAATCTTTGAGCTAATTGATTTAAACGGTACAGAGTAGTACCAATAGGTAAGGCAGCTAATTGATTTGAACGGTACAGAGTAGTACCAATAGGTAAGACAGCAGAATACCAACACTCCACTACACACTTATGTGACAGCTTTGAAAATAAATAATAATTTTGTCAATTTTATTATCACCTAACCTGAAAAGGAAAGGTGATAATAGGTATCCATAATCAAAATGTGGGCATGTATATTTTAGTATATTGTATACTAAAATATACATATACCCGTTACTTAGCTTTTACAGCTAATTGAGATGGCCCCACCACTTATAGGCTGCTCTCCTAAAACTTTTTACTGCATGGTCTGAACCACCATCATCACTGTCCATCTTCTGCGCTCTGACCTTATCATCATCCACCTGAGATGGTACATCATCTGGAAAGGGAAAAGAAAATGCAATGGCAGCGGGCCCATTACAATATATATATATATATATATATATATATATATATATATATATATATATATATACATATATATATATATGTATATATATATATATATATATATATATATATATATATATATATAGTATATAATTATATATATATATATATATATATATATATATATATATATATATATATATATATATATATATATATATATATATATATATATATATATATATATATATATATATATTATATATATATATATATATATATATATATATATATATATAACACCATTTACTGATCAGTGATTCAATATTTTCTTTTATATAAACAATCGTTTATATATTTATATACATATTTCTCATTTAATACCTCATATAGGTACTTTATACCGAGTGGTCCGGTATATACATATATTTTTTCTCATATTAGAATTAACTTAGTTATAATTAGAATATTTTAGTGTCTTGAGACACATTTTTCTCTTTTTATATATTTGAAACTTTGATTAAAAATGGCTTCCCTAATGTCTGATTTGTCAGAAAGTGACCTTAAACTATATGGGTCATATAAAAAAAAGTGCAAGGTGTTACGTTATCATGTCACAAAGGTAATTAATGATACTAACACCCAATTAATGGATTCCAACCCCGATATTACCAAGTTGGAATCTCTTATAAAAAATTTAGAAAACTTAGATATTAAATTAATTGAAGCTGATGATAACATCAGAAATTTTCTCGACAATGAGAATATATTAATTGATGCTGTCGAAACTTACGAAAAGCATACCTCTATTTTGGATTCCATCAGTGCCAAAAAAACTAAAATTAAAACCCTTACCAAACCCACTTTGCGCATTACATCACCTACTGCCCCGGCTACCCCTAGAGAGCCAGAGGCATTTAAACGCCCTATTAAAAAATTACCTACTTTTAGTGGCAATATATTAGAATATGGTTCTTTTATTGAATCTTTTGAAAACTATGTTGAAGGTCAAAAGTATTCTGATCTTAGTGAACTTGGCTTTATTATTGGATTGCCTTCAAGGCACAGCGAAACAGATGGTATCTGGCTATGCCATCACCGCTATTATCAAATTATACGAGATCTTCTTAAGGAAGATTTTGATAACCCTGCAAAAGTCCAAGAGACTTTAATATTAAAACTAACTAAATTAACCCCTCTGAAGTACGAATACTCAGATCTCTATCAGTATAAAGCTGACATAAAATGTTTTATAGAATCTTTAAAAAATAAGGGTTTAACAGTCGATGACACCACCGGTTCTACAATATTGGGTGTTTTATTAGCCCAAAAATTGCCCTCACAAATCAACGAAAAGGTTGTCTGGGAAAAGGCTGGTGAAAGTTGGACCCTCAAATTTCTTTTTGAAATGTTAAACCAAGCCCTCACTGTATTAGAGGCATCAGGGCAAACTTTATCCAAGGATAAAAATACCCAAAAAAAATCTGAGCACACTTTTCACCTTCCAATAATAAATGGAAGGGACAAGGGGCCAAACCTAAACAATCAACTGTACTCAATACTAATGTGAACCCACCATCTCAAAAATCCAATAATAAACCAAACTACCAACCTAACCAAAATAAACCTAACTTCAATAACAACTTTAATAGGTTTAACAATAAAAATCCCCCCAACAACCAAAATAAAACCCCATACTATAATAATAATCAAAATAGCTATCAAAATCGTCCAAATAATAATTATAATAATAAAAATTTTCCCAATAATCAAAATTTTATAAAATGTCGTTTCTGTAACAGCAGTCACTACACTTCCAACTGTAGTCTTTTAAATACCCTGGAACTTCGAAACCAATTAGTTCAAAATCACTGTTGGTGCCGTAAGTGTTTGGGTGCCAGCCATCCTACACCTGAGTGCCAAAACACTAAAAAGTGTTATACTTGTCAGTCTCCGGAGCATCATACTGCTCTTTGTCCCTAATATAAAAAAACAGAATATGTTACAACTGTACCCCAATATGCCTTAAACCACCAAACCTCCACCTTGTTGGCTCAGAGCCACGGTGTTGCTCTTCCCATAGCGGATTTAAAAATAAATAAAGGAGACAAACCCATCCTTGTTCGAAGTATATTCGATCAAGGCAGCCAACTGTTGTTATTATCGAAGTCAGTGGCTAAAACATTAAACTCTATTCCCCATTCCACTGTTAACATTTCCATAAATGGTATTAACAAAAAGGGCACTAATTCGGTGCATTATGTGGTCACATTAAACATCAGTACCAAGGAGGGAGTGATACCTATTTCTGCTGTTATAGTAGATCGCCTTCCCAACGATCTTAAAATACCTGGGCTTGTGAAGACCACACAAATGCTCAGACAATATTGTATCCCTCTATCCTTATCCAACTTCAGACGTTGTTATGGATATTGGCTTGCTTCTAGGATCCGATAATCTCCCCCATTTTCTCCAATCGTATGAGAAAATAAATAATGTAAATTTGTTAAAAACTAATGTAGGTCATATTGTTTGGGGCAAACTACCATTTGCTTCTGGTGGCACAGATTCTCAAGTCACCATTGTTTCTTCTTTTAGGGCAGAAATCCAATTTTTTGATTTCCAGTAGTAGTTTGACGGCAAATTCTAATATAAAAATATTAATCATTCTTCCTTTCTCCCTATAATTGAGGAGGAAGAACCTTTAGCTTTAATTGAAAATCCTCCCCTCTCTATATAACTGAGGTTGAGGACTCTTTAGTTTTAAATCCTTCACCTCCCTTCTCAGATGCCGAGGGAGGGAAAGTTGTAAATAATGTGCATCCTTCTTATTTAGATTTAGTTAATAGATTTAAGGTTTTGTCTGCCTTGGACAAGGCTTGTGAAATATCTTCCCCCTCTTAAAATACAAAAAATATGAATTTTACCTCAACTGAGGTTGGTGAGAAGTCTCACCCTTTTAAAAAAATTATATCTTCCCCCTCTGAAAATAAAAAAAATAAGAATTTTACCTCAACTGAGGTTGGTGAGAAGTCTCACCCTTTTGAAAAAATTATTTCCCCCTCTAAAAGTACAAAAAATATGAATTTTGTCTCTCTTGAGACTTGTGAGGACTCACACACTTTTGAAAATATTGATAAAAATATTTTATCTGCTTCAGCTGAAGCTTCTAGTACTGATTTTAATTCAATAAAAAATATAGAAAATATAAATATTTCCTCGGCTGAGGATCCCAATACCCCTCCTCCTGTAATTACAGTGAAGGAATATAATAAAAACTCCATAGACAACCTTCATCGTTTATGGTCTCTCTCTCACATTGGAATACTGCCTGATGAGCAGTTTACTTTAGCCGAAAAAACTACCCTTGAATACTTCAAGGAGAATTTGCGCTTTATAAACGGGAAATATGTAGTGTCATTACCATGGCGTGCAAATCATCCCACTTTACCAGATAATTATTCTTTGTCGAAACGTCGACTCTATAGTGTACTGAAATGGCTCAGGACTGAACCTGAATTATTAAATTCATACAACAATGTAATAAAGGAGCAACTGTCCCTTGACTTCATCGAGGAAGTAAAACCTTCCACCCCCTTCATCCTGAAGCTAAATTACACTACCTTCCCCATCATGGGGTGGGCAAAAATTCTTCTACAACTAAACTCCGTTTAGTATGTGACTGCTCATCTAACAATCCCAGTTTAAATTTCTGTTTACACAGTGGTCCGTCCCTAATAGATTTTGGAAAATTATTATTAAAATTTAGAATTAAAAAATATGCAACTTCATCTGACATCGAAAAAGCCTTCTTAGGCATTTGTTTAGCAGAAAAGGATAGAGATTCAACTCGTTTCCTATGGGTCAAAGATCCCTCAGACCCTCAATCGCCTATAGTGACATATAGGTTTAAATCAGTACTATTTGGAGCAATTTGTAGTCCATTTTTATTGGCAGCATGCCTCCATCACTATGTAAATAAATCCCAAACGGCATACAAAGATGCCATCCTTGAACAAATTTATGTAGATAACCTCTTCGGCACATTTGACACTGAGGAGGAAATAAAACTATTTTTTTGAAACCAGATCCTTATTTGCAGAGGCTGGTTTAAATTTAAGAGAGTGGGCTTCCAACTCATCTCTCGTTACTTCTATGTTTCAAGAAAAAGAATTGGGCATAGAAGAATCTTGTTTAAAATTTTAGGTATGAAATGGGATACTTCTTCGGATACCATGTCCTACCTCACTCATAGCTTTGATCCAGAAGCTAATACAAAACGTAAAATATTGCACAATGTTGCATCTGCATTTGATCATCTTGGTGTTTTGTCACCCGTAGTTATAAGAGGCAAAATGCTTTTACAAAATATATGGAAATTAAAACTTGACTGGGACCACAAGATTCCCAATGATCTTCAAAAAGAATGGAGATCACTTGTGGTTCAATTTGAACAATGTTTAAACTTAAAGTTGCCCAGGCAACTTATATATTCAATTAACGTGGAACTCCACGCATTTTCTGATGCATCTGGCTCTGCATACGGTACAGTGGTGAATGTAGTCTCTTGTGCAGATTCAACACCCATTTCAAAAATATTATCAAAATTAAAAATATCACCTATTAAAGAGCTCTCCATTCCCCGATTAGAACTTATGGGAGCTTTACTTTCATCTCGCATGTTAAAATTTATTACAGAAACTTTTTTTTTTTTTTTTTTTTTTTTTTTTTTTACAGATTACCACCACTCACGGGCTGGAATCTTTTCAAGGAGGGAGCAGGAAATAAAATACCGGAAAGCCCACCCAAGCCCTAGCCTAACGCAAATCTCTCAGGTGTGCGCAGACGTGGGTTTTAAAGATGAGAAGAGGTGAAAAAAAGGGGTTGAAACAGTAATTACTTTTGTTAATAGGTACAATAGTACCTAAATTACTTAAGATTAGAGTTAAGTAGATTAATACAAGATTTATGAATAAGCTAAACCAACCCAGACAACCATAGATCGATCTATGCTTATCTAGGGGCAAAGGTACTTCCAAAACTAGAAGTCCCTCACAACAAGTTAATTTACGTTATACTTTTACTCCCTTTATTTCCCGTTACTGTTCCACCATTATACCCCAATCTTATTTCCTCTTCCAGCAAATACACTCCAAGAACACCATCTCCCAATTATCTGAGTATTTAATATTGACTTTGTTCTTTCTCTTTACTATTCTTTCTTTAATAAATTAATCAAATATTAACAAAGAACTGAAAAACAGAAATACAAAAGTTAGACAAATAAGAGAGAAATTATTCTATCGAACTAAGCTACAACTAACTACATCCTGACTTTGGTCAGGAGCACTAATATGAAAAATTGTAGAAGGTTAATTTTACAAATGCTTCTCATGTAGACGCGAATTGTAAACTTCACGCCTGCTTCACATCACACTTGGAATAAATAATAATAATAATAATAATAATAATAATAATAATAATAATAATAATATAATGTAATAATCAATCTTATATCTTTCTCTCTCCCTCTCTTTTTTCCCCACATTTCTTTCTATTCTGCAAACACTCATAACAAAACCAAAAAACTAAATACACCTCTTTTTCAACTCACCCTTCAACGTCACTAATCTTTTTGCTCTCTTCTCTTCCATTTTCACTCCTCCCATCTTTATCTTCACTGCTCCTCATATCCATACTTTTTTCTCCAAGCACCAAAACTCATTTTCTTTTTTATCTTTTTCTTCATCACTCTCACTCCTATATTCATTTTCATAATCATCATTACTCAACCTCTACTGCTTTCCCCCACGATTGTAGCTTCCCACTCACTCTCATTAACTAGACTAACATCGTCATAACCATTCTGTTTCCTCCAACTTTCATATCTGTGCTCTTTTCTCCACCTTTCAAAACCCGAAAACAAACTTGCCTTAGGCTTCCAACCATCATCATCCTCATTCTCAATCTCTTCTTCATTCCCAACAATATCTTTGCTCACATCCACATTTTTTACAATATCAATATTGACTACCTCACTATGTCTCATGTCATCCTTCTTCACATCCACATTTTTCACAACATCAACATTGATTACCTCACTATGTCTCATGCCATCTTCACTACTGTCACTGTCTTCTCTTTTACTACCATCATTTGTCTCCGACTTTTCTTTCATCTTTTCCACTTTTGTTTCTGACACATAACATGATCATTGGCTTTCCTCTCATCGACATTTTCCTTTCATCTTCATCCACTTCTGTCATTCTGTTCTTTCAGACATACCTCTATCATTACCCGTCTTTCCATTTAAATTAATACCTCTATCTATTCTACGGATTTGTCCACCACTATAACTACTTTGCCCATAACCTTCTAAATTTATCACTATTCCCATATAAAGTCTCTTCTCTACCACCATATTTACATGCCTTTGACTAGTCATATACCTGTTACAATACTTCCATTAGTAATACTCAGAACAACATATGTCTCACCTCTTTATATTACCTAATCTATTTCGTATATTCCTTGTGTTCTCCCCCTCACGATACTCCCTAACATACCTTTGTCCCTCCACTTAGTTCTAACCTCTCTCCCCTTTCACTACAGTTCCCATAATAATACCCTTTTCTCACTTCTTTCACCCTTATTCATTGGTTTCTCATATTCTCTCACTGTGTTCTTTTTCTCACTATCCATGTTCCCATCACATCAATCTTGATTTTTAGGATTCCTAGGTCACATAAACAAAATAAACTGTGACAGACAAATTCTACACAGCTTAATATTTCCAAACCTATCCCTTGCATTAAACCGTTTCCCATCTCCCCACTCAACCTTATAACCCCTGGGCCCATCACTCTCATCGTCATCGTATTTCTTGGATTCCTATACCTTACACTACTTCCCCTGTCACCCTTTCTCTATACTCACACGCTTTACCAAAACCCTCACATACTTTCACTAGTGCATCACAAAAGGTTTTAAAATCCCACTCTCCCTTACCACAATAAGCTAACACCATCTGTTTCTCCCTCCAATAAATGTACACACTTCAAGTCGTCACCCAAATCTACTTTACCCACGTTCTTACACTTCTGTTCAACCAACTCATATCTGTTCACATATTCCTTCATTGAATCATCACTTTTTCTCTTCACATAAAAGTATTCACATATTTTATCGTATCTATCTCTCAGTTTCTCTTTTCTGTACTTTTCATCCAACTTCTCTATAATTGCATTTAAACTTTCTTTTTTACTCAAGGACTTCCAATCTACATGATAAACACACTCGAATTCCTTTGCCCCTAAACTCAACAGAACTTCACCTACAGGTTTTTTACTCTCTTCACCACATACATCATACCAAACTTTAACTCTTTTTCCACATTTCCTACACCTCTGTATTTACTTCCCGATCGAACTCTGGACACGCTCGTCTACTATGTCTTAACAATTTCTACTCCCTCACATATTCTAACCTCTCTATCACTGCCTTCATCTTCTCTTCCCATCTTTCACCACTGTAGGAAAATATTACTCTGATGTTAAACACTATTCTACAACAACAAAAGTTATACCACTATAACTACGTAGTTCTATGTTATTCTACCTTTATGCTACCTTTTACTACAGGAAAAACCACTATCCTCAGATCCCTCGAAACTACGCTCAGCTACCACTGATAAAAAATAACAGCTGCAGCAGCCTAGTACTTACAACTTCGAGTGGAATATCTTTGCGAAGATGAAAAGAGGTGAAAAGGCATTGAAACAATAATTACTTTTGTTAATAGGTACAATAGTACCTAAATTACTTGAGATTAGAGTTAAGTAGATTAATACAAGATTTATAAACAAGCTAAACCAACCCAGACAACCATAGATCGATCTATACTTATCTAGGGGCAAAGGCACTTCCAAAACTAGAAGTCCCTCACAACAAGTTAATTTACGTTATACTTTTACTCCCTTTATTTCCCGTTACCATTCCACCATTATACCCAAACTTATTTCCTCATCCAGCAACCAAACTCCACGAACACCATCTCCCAATTATCCGAGAATTTAATATTGACTTTGTTCTTTCTTTTTACTATTCTTTCTTTAATAAATTAATCAAATATTAACAAGTAACTGAAAAACAGAAATACAAAAGTTAGATAATGAAGAGATAAATTATTCCATCGAACTAAGCTACAACTAACTACATCCTGACTTTGGTCAGGAGCACTAATAAGAAAAACTGTAGAAGGTTAACATTACGAAAGCTTCTCATGTAGACGCGAATCGTAAACTTCACGCCTGTTTCACATCACACCTGCAACCAAAATAATCAATTGACTTCTCTGGGTGGCGTTTCATTCATCTCCTCTCCCGATAACTTCAGGAACTCATCGAAGGGAACAATTTTTACCCTGGAAATTCAGATAGATTCCACTGAAGATATATTGGTACACATTCAGAAAAAGGACAGTCCATCACTAATGTATACCGCTTTCCTCCCTAATAAGACAATAAGACTAAACCTAATTCTCAGAATCCTCACATACTTCTGTCATTTGGTATTACGCTTCCCCCAACTAGTGTCAAAATCGGTTTCATAAGTCATCAAGTCCGCACTAACCTTCTTAGATCCAGACGGTGCTTTCGGTGGCAACACTTCGGCCATCCCTGAAAATATTCCATGGGTTCGCAAAAGAAATGCGCTCAGGTTGTAGGCGACTCTCACTCCCTTTGTGTGAGGCCTCAATGCTGCCCAGACTGTAAAGGGCCGCACGATGCTTCATCGGCTAATTGCTCTATATTATTATTTGATTTAGAAGTTCTAGAGACCTCTACACGATAAAAATGATCGACGAGCGGAACTCATGGAGTCAAAGAGAAGGTTCCTCCCTACCCTTTCTACCTATGCAGCTTTATTAACCGATGCAATTTCTTCGTATACCTCTCGGGCTTGTCATCGGTTTTCCCGACATCAGGAAAGCCTTACTCATATACCATGTCCACCAACGTTCCCAACATTACCTCATGCTACAACAATTTGTTTTTCCTTCATTGGTGAGATTTCCAGTTCTGCCCATCTCTGCTGTGATTATCATTCCCTCCAACACTGTCAGAACTAGTGATGCACTGGAATCGATTTTGGCTGGATACTGGAGAGCCAGAGGCTGGATAATCAATATTTAAATTCTGACTGGAGAATGAAATTTTCCATTTTCCTTTAATTTTTACCTTCTTGATGAGTGACAAAGACAGTTCATTTAGTAATACGACTCATATTAAAGCCTTATTGCTAAATGTAAGAAAAAAAATACAAATAAAATTTTAGTATGTAAAAGAAGATTTTATCGATTCAAATTTTATATGAAAACTTAATACAGGGGCATTATAAACTGCAAGTCTCTAGTACCACACAATTTTCAGCCGAGGCTAAACATATTTTAAAAGACCGGCTTGTAACCAAAATTAAATACACAAATTTATAAAGAAAAAAATGTACATATGATTAGTGAAGAGCAAAGTTATAAAATTGGGAGATGCCCGATGTACGTCATATTTAAATTTCATCGAAGAGTCTACTAAATTTCATCACAAACAGAACTCCCTTAGCGCACAAAGGAATAAAAGTATACAAATTTTCCAAGTACTCGCTGGCCGGCACAAGGTGACTGACATTCAGAATATAAAGTCTACAACCATCAAAATTAAAACTTAGATGTTATGTTATGGTTAAATAGCAGAAACTACAAAAAAAAATTTTTTTTTTTTTAAAAAATCCGTCTTTAAAAAAAGAAAAAAAAATTTCGACTAGATTGGGGCGATAACACCCAAAGCATTTTCTAAATATGCTTAGAATGGTAAGCACATTTAGAAAAGTTGAAAACTAAACTAAAAACATTTTACTAATTTTACGATTTAATTTTGTAATAAAATTTAATTTTATGAAAAAAAAACTAATGCGTCTCTTAAGTTTTACTTCAAACTTTTACCATACAGAGAGACTTAATAAAACTATGTACCAAGATTACAAATTTCAAAATCTTCCTCAGCGCACAAGGAAAGGAAACCAAAGTTCATAATATGTACCAAAAAAAAAACTTCGATACTAATGTTAAGATTAATTTTTAGGAAGAGAATAAAATTTTAATATCTAAAAATTTTAAAGACTTCGAAGAGAGTAAAAAAATTGCCGAGGTAACAGAGGCGACAAAACTGTTTTTCGCTTTCAAATAAACTTTTTTTTTGAAGAAGTTTATTTGGAAGTGTAAGTGATAAAAAAAAATAAAAAAATTCACTAAAGAAAATATCCTAAGCTAATAATTTACTCATACTAATATTAGGAAGAGAATAAAATTTTGGTATGTAAAATTTTAAAGTCTTCGAAGAGAAAAAAAAATCGTCTCAGAGGGGTGCGTGGCAAAACAGTTTTTCACCTTCAAATAAACCTTCTGGTAAAGTTTATTTCAAAGTGTAAAGCAATATTTAAAAACTACGAAACCTAAACTTTGTTAATATATATCGTCCTACAGCCTATTTTCTCAGACCATTATTATTATTATTATTATTATTATTATTATTATTATTATTATTATTATTATTATTATTATTATTATTATTTTTATTATTATTATTATTATTATTATTATTATTATTATTATTATTATTATTATTATTATTATTATTATTATTATTATTATTATTACTATCATCAATTTTATT
>JABUQX010001607.1:60000-65000 GCA_015478945.1 Trachelipus rathkii | reverse complement strand
TTATCTAAAGTTTAAACTACTTAAACTATCATCTTCTTTTATAATTATTAATTAATAACTTAGAAAATAATTATAAAAGTAGTATATATGTTTCTTGAGGGTAAATAAATAAATATATGTTAGTTAAGTAATAAGGTAGTAGCTGAAAGTAGGGAGAAGCACAGTAAAGGTCAAGTAGGACCTCATGCCGAGATAAATCACAGCTATTGATACGATATGTAAGGAGTGTGGATAAAGTACCAGCATATATATTAGGAAAAAATATTACTGTATGGAAAAATAAAAGTAATAGAAAATATAAAGGTACCTCTAAATAACTATATATGCAAGGGAATATTTTACTAGTATAAATTAGGATGTGATAATGACGAAACTGTTGATTTCAAAATTGATAAATTGATGTGCACCCAAAGAATAAATGTTTAAACAAAGTTATAAGAGAATAATTAGTGAGGAAGTATTGACGAACATTAAAGGCGGGAAAAGACAATGTATGGATAGAAATTTTAACAAGAAGTAAGGGGATAGTAGAAATCAAGTGGTGTGGATGTGGGGTTGTGTGATCAGATGCGGACTAAAAAATATGTGGATGGAACTATAAAAAGAGTACCCTTAGTAAATAAATTTCCTTTGCAATGGAGCTAAAGAATTCTTGACAGAGAGTAGTTATAGTTAGTGTGCCAAGTCTCATTCAACTAGACCTTCTGGATCGATAGAAGTGCGAGATTGAGTAAAAAAAAGCGAAATTTTATAAGCCAAAAGGTTAAAGGTAACAAACACACAAAACACAAAAATAATTGTATACATAAAAATATGAGGTAGTGATTTCCGAATGTGAGCCTTTCAAACAACATTTGTAAAATGTGAGCGCCCTTATTATCAAGACAATTTTTGAGATTTTAGTTTTTTTTATATTTTTTATTTTTTTTTGGGGTCTACTCTTTTCAATATAAGTTTTGTATTAAAGATCTACCTATTTAGAAATTTATAATTTACTTAAAGCTCAAGAAGAAATCTATTTTTAAATTTAGATTATCATGAATTTAAAAAATGAGTAATATTTTTCGGAATGTGATTATTATCTAATTAATTAATTATATTATTATTATTATATTTATTATATTGATTATATATATTAAAATACCTATAGTGTTATTTGGAATGCGATGAGAATTTTATATTGTATATCGTATGTAAATTAAAACATAGAGATTATAATTTAGTGGATGTGCTTTTGAGTTAACGGCTGAATACGTTGAACAAATTTTTATACACTTTTTGTACGCCAAAGAGATAACAGAGCAATACCGCAGCGTAGTCTAACATTTGTTTGATGCGAGTGAACTGATTATTAGTTGTTAATTGTAGCTCTAACCACATTAAATGTGGTGTACTATGTGAGTTTTGATTGAATGTAAGGCCTGGTTCTTTTAAAGCTATAACATATGAGATTGAAAACGGTCCTACACATATCTTACTGACTGAGCTTTGAACCTCCTGGAGACATATTGTGTGGGACATGATAATTGTTATCATAAATGTAGATTTAGAGTGTTATATAGCTGTATTATTGATTATTTTTAAGTGAGCGCATTTGAGAGACGAAGAAATCCCTCATATTTAGGATTTAGGATTGTGTGAACTGAATACATATTATGACACGTTACTCTTTATTTGAATTTTAACACAGCTATAATTGTTTACATTTGTATTGAGTTGGTAATTACTGGAGTAAATTTTAAAAAGTAGGCTTACTTGTAGTTCTTCTTTTAAAAAATATTTAAAGTTTAAAATAAAAAGTGTTACAGAGTATAAACAATAAATTTTTTTCAATATAATATATGATACCATATAAATATGCAAGAATTATATTATAAATAATTAATAATCTGAAAAATATACCCTTATATTATGGTGTATTAAAAAATCGAAGTTATGCTTATTACCATTTCTATCAGTTTTTATTCTAACTTCTTGAATTAAGTGAAGAGAGAAAAAAAGTGAATAAAAAGTTAAAGAAAAAAACACCTTTCTTTCTTATCATCATTTTTTTGTCATAATATTTATTTTTGTGATATATTGTATATATTTGAAATTTAATATCTTGCCTAACCATAATGCAGCCTTCTAACAGATTTTCTCTTATGTATAGGTGTTTTTTGTCCAGGTTTCAGTTTTACCCTTTGATAGGGTTGTGTCTTAGAGATAAGAGGACTAATTAACCTCCCCTTACATTGATTACTCCTTATCCTATATCATCTATCTCTCAAGGTGCGATTTTATGTTACGCTCTATCTTTTTCTAACTGTGTTATTAATTCTCAAAACCATGTGACGCATTGATTTGGCTATGAAATTTACTCCTTTTATCCTCTATACTACAAATAACCACTTGCCACCCCCTCGTTAGGACATATAGGGCTACCGATGTCTTTATACACAATATTTTGCTCGTAGTATGAGATAATCTAAATCTCTGCGTTCTTGATCGCGCTCTTATGTGAGTGGACGGATCTCCTTGTTTCCATTCACCGATTCACGTCCTTTCTGTGTGCTGTTAAATCCTTTCTTACCATCATTAGTTTTTCTTACTGTACTCATAATCTTCTCCTTCAGGCTAACTGTTCCAAACATCGTGCATACATTCTGACGCACCCTAGATGCTTGCTCTTAGTGTGGAATATGTATAGGATTGTCTCCTATTTACATATAATGTAATAACCTCCAATTGAATAGGATTTGCTATTTTGAGATGGTGATGCAAAAGTAGAAAAAAAAAAAGTATATAAAAATTAATTTGCTCATCTTTTCTTTTATTCACTAGGAACTTGGCAGCAGAGTTTGATGTTGATTGGGTTTAATACGAAGAGTACCTGGGTAGTCATTCCCTGTGAAAACACTAATTCACAAAACTTAATACTAACTATTGATAGTCGTTGAGCAGTATGAGGTCTGAGAGAGAATACTCATTTGCAAGAGAAGTTCTTACAAATATTGAGTGACGCGGAAGAAAATCTATCCCAGTCCTCATTATCTCATAAACTATTAATCTCATGTACATATTTTTAATTAAATAATTTATTTTTTATTATTTATAAATTAAAAAAACTAAAATAAAAAATACTAAAAATGGACTAGAACACTATAACAAAAAAGTTAAAGTTTATCTGCGGTGGAATACTGAGCACAAAACCAGATTTATATTCCGTGAGGTCAGGTAAATATTTTAATAAAAAATTATATCTTAAAAATAATGTCACACGGATTAATCATCTTGTCAGCTTTTTTGCAAAGGGCATTAAAACAAAAAAAAAATAGTGATGTATAATGCACATAGGCCTCAAAAATTGAAGTTAATGGTAACAATAAGTCTAAAAAGGTGAGTGTAATAACACTTGATTTTATTATTAAATTATCACTTTATCTCATATAATAAGTTTATATTATATGACCTTATATCTATATATATTATAATTTAGATGTAATTATATATAGGATATGTAATTAGTAGTTTAATTTCTGTTGATTGTGAGTATTTAATATATTGAATTGTATAATTGCATTAGGCTTAGGTGTAGTAAATATTAATTCTCATATATATATATTAAATATATATATAATATATAAATATATATTAATATATATATTATAATTAATTATATAATTATATATATATATATATATATATTATTTAATATATAATATATTAATATATATATTAATATAATATAATTATATATTATATATATATATTAATATAATTATAACCATATTAATATAGATATATTAATATTAATATTAATTATAATATATATATATATATATATATATTATATTAATATAATATATATAATAATAATTATAATTATAATATTAATATATATATATATATATTATATATATATTATTATAATTATAATATATATTAATTAATATAATATATTAATATATATATATATTAATATAATATATATAATTAATTAATTATAATATATATAATATATTTATAATTATATATATATATTATAATTAATATTAATATATTAATAATATATATTAATTATAATTAATATATATATATATAATATATAATATATATATATATATTAGAATATATATATTATATTAATTAATAATATATATAATATATAATTAATTAATATATATATATTTAATTTAATATATTATTAATAATATATATATATATATATATATAGATATTATTATATATATTATATTATATAAATATATAATATATAAAATATTAAATATATATTATAATATATATATATATTATATGATAAATAATAGATTAAAATATAGTATAAGTATTTATAATATATATAGAGTATATATTATATAAGTATTAAATATATATATATATATATATATATAATTATATTATATATATATATATATATATATATATAATATATATATATATATATATATATATATATATATATATATTATATATATATATATATATATATATATATATATATATATATATATATATATATATATATATATATATATATATATTTATTTATATATATTTATATATATATGTTATTTATTTATATTTTATATATTTATATATATATATTATATATATATATATATATATATGGTTTTTAGCTTATTGGTTACCAATTTAAATTTCATTTTTGAGCTATGTGCATTATAACATCACTATTTTTTTTTTTTAATGCCTTTGCAAAAAAGCTGAAAAGATGATTAATCCGTAAATGACATTAATTTTTTAAGATATAATTTTTTTATTAAATAAATTACTGAACTAGAATATAAAAGTCTGTTTTGTGCTATTCACTATATTTTGTATTATTAACATTGAATTAGTTAGAGCCATTTACTTTTTTTTTTAATAGCTGAATGTGTTGTGTGAAAAAGTTCTGGAGACATTTCTCAAATTCTTGGAATCCAAACTCTCCATTTGCACATTATATTTAGTTCTTTAATATTCTTGTTTGAAAATAA
>JABUQX010001607.1:12500-55000 GCA_015478945.1 Trachelipus rathkii | reverse complement strand
ACCGATGAATGATGACGATTAATCGTCCTATCACTAATATATATATATATATATATATATATTATATATATAATATATATAATTATATATAATATATATATATATATATATATATATAATAATATTATATATATATATAAATCATAATAATATATATATATTATATAATATATATATATATAATATATATATATATATATATATATATAATTATATATATATATATATATATATATATATATATAGTATAATTATATATATATATATATGGTGTTGTTGGTAGCCTTCTGAATGGATCAAAAGATGTATGACGATAGTTTGAAGCGTGTGTAAGAATAAATGTGTCAATGGTGATGGTTTAGGATTAATACCGGAGTAAGACAGGGAGGGATGTGTTCTCCTTGGTTATTCAATTTGTATATGGAGGGGTTATGAAGAATTCGAGGTGGGATGGCAGGAAGGTTTTAGAATGGTGGAGAATGGAGATGAGTGGAGGTGCCCTTACCTATTATATGTGGATGAATTGGTTTTGTTTGTGGCGAATCTGAAGAAAAGTTTGAGAGGATTGGTAGAGAGATTTGGCAGGGTGTTGTAAAAGGAGGGGCTTGAAAAAGTAAACGTGGATAAGAATAAGGTTATGGTTTTGAGTGAGACACTCCTAACAGTGTGTTATGTTAGATGGTGAGCAGCTGAACAAGTGTGTCTGAGTTAAATATTTAGGGTAATGTTGGATGGAGAAGGAACGGGCATGCAGAGGTTAAGTAGGAAGCTGGATGCATTGGAAGGTGGCTTGGGTGCAATAAATCAGTTTGGTGAATGTAAAGGACTAAGTCTTGAATGTGTTAGGGTCTTACATGAGGGTATGTTCGTTACCTGTTGTTATTGTATAGTAGTGAGACTATGGTCTGGAATAAGAAGTATAGATCTAAAGTTCAATGTGTTCAGTGGACATCTTAGGGCGTGTCTAGGTGTGAGAAAATTGTAAATGAGAATGAACTATTAGAGAGTGGTGTGTGTGAAGAAAGGGCGTAAATGAGCGAATAAATGAAAGTATGTGAGATGGTTTGGTCATATGGAAGGTATGGATGAGTCGGTTGGTTAAGCGATTGTATAGTGGCGAGTGTGTTGGTAACCGACCGGCTGGGAGACCGAGAAAAGTGGATTGAGTCAGTAAACGAATGTTTGAAGGAGAAAAAAATGTGAGTTTGGTAGAGGCGAGAGAAGGTGTATAACAGGATGAATGTCGCGGGTTGTGAGGGGTATGGTTGTGGCCCCACCTGGGCCAAGTGAACCCTTACATTGACGAGTCTACCATAGTGAGGGTCCATCGCTGTCCCATGAAGCTTTAGGGTGGATTTTCATGACTGCGAATGATTCTCACTATTAATGGTTACGAGGGGGCGTTAAGGTGGGTTTCTTTTCGACTTATAGTCATGTTCTTCTACTGCTTTTCTTTTTCTGATGCTCGTTACGCACCCTTACTCCCATTCTTGGTAAATAGAAGGAACATGAAGAAAGAGAAAAGAAAGAAAGATAAAGTATATATTATATATTATATATATATATATATATATATATATATATATAATATATAAATATATATATATATATATATATATATATATATTATATATATATATATATAGTATATATATATATAATATATATATATATATACATACAGTGTTGGGCACTTGCGGCAGAGCCCTACTTCAGGAGGGGGTGTTGCACGCCAAAAATTTCATCCGCTAGCACAAATTTGCCCAGATGAGCACAGGCGCAGCATTAAAGTAGAGGGATATTAAATTAGCAGGAAACACATAGATGGAAAGAGAATTCCACAAAACAAGAAGGTGCAGAAAGAAGGAAGCACCCGCAGCGAACTAGCCTGGATTATCAATATCTACACAAAACTCGTGTGCGACACAGCACCCCTTGTGCTACGAGGCGTCGTCTTAAAGGTAGTGGTACGCGAGTGTTAAGTTCCCTCGAAAACCTGCCGCTGCGGTACCTTAGAAAAGAGATAAAAGTACCAACATCCGCGCCGCAAAGATAGAAGTCAAGTGAACTGGAAAGGTACAGAAACATTGTATAAGCCTTATGGCTTTTGACTCGACCTATCCAAAAGCCGGGGTGAAACCAGAGCCCCCCCCCCCCCAGATATTAGAACAGTACTCCAATTTACAAGGGCGGATGAGAAACTGTTAGCTGAGAACGAGAAAGAGGGAAAAAAGTCTCCATCTGATCAGACTCCCAGTTTCTTTAGGCCGCCCTAGCAAACCGTTGTGATGTGAGGTTTCCAAGGAATTTTTTTGTTTAATGTTAAGGCCAAGGAAGGATGTTTATATTGTCACAGGAGAACGAGAGAACCGTCGAAAGATAGGAAAGTTAGAAGAAGGTGTTTTTAGAGAGGGAGATTTGTAGAAGTTAGTTTTTAAAGAATTGAATTCAAGGTTGAGACGACCCTAATCGGAAATTCTATCCAGATCAGCGAGAATAGCATCGGAAAGATTAAGAGATCGATGCTAAGTAGTCAAAGAATTTGCAGAATTTGAGTGCAGACAATGAAAGTTCGAGTCATCGGCATATGAGTGGATAGAGTTAGATGTGCAGGTTGGAAGATCATTAATGGAAAAGTAAGAATAAAGTAAGAGATAAGACCGAACCTGAGGAGCACACTATTGCAGAAAAGAAGAAGTCACTCATCAGCCAGAGCTGATTATTGAGCGATGAAAGAAAGCAAGACAAAAGTTAAGCAAAGAGAAGGAGCAAACAAAAAGGAGGAGCTTTTAGAGCAGTGACGCCTGCCATACCCGGTCAAATGCTTTGGTATGTCAAGCGCCACCCGCAAGTCTCCTCATAGTTCCTAAGAGCGGGAAAAACCATAAATCGGTTAAATAGGAAAGTTATCGCCAGTAGATCTCGAGCGCCGAAAGCCGTACTGGCAATCGGAAAGAAGGGAATGAGATTCCAGATGATCTAAGAAGTGAGAGTGAGAAGGGTTTCAAGATCTTAGATAGAATATAAGTAAAGCATAGGGGATAGTTAGGAAAGATCAGAGCAGCATCATTTTTTCGGAATATGCGCGCTTCCAACACTGAGGGGAAGTGCTAGTACTGAGGCATAGAGAATATTGAACGAGGGGCGGGGTCAGCACGTAAGCACATCCTCAAAACTCGGGGAGAATGCCATCCGGGCCACCGCCTTCCTAACGGTCATAGATCTCAGGAGCCCATGCACCCGATCAAATGTAATCTCAAGCAAAGGCACATAGGACCACCTGAGAGGAGGAGGAGGATTGCCAGAATCGTCCAGTGTTGAGTTAGAGGATAATAGAGGCGCGGAGGATTGCCTTTTTCAGTTGGAGAGTTAGCAACAGAGCATCAGATCGAATAAGAGGAGGAAGGCATGTTTTACAGAAGTTGTTAGAGATGTTTTGGCAAGAGGCCGAAAGATTTGTCAGTAGGAGAAACAAGAAGGTTAGCGCACTTTCATTTGATGAAAGCCCTCTTTGCTCATTAGAGTATTCCCTGCAACGATTTATAAATATATATATATTATATTAATATATATAATAATATTATATATATATATATATATATATATATATATATATATATATATATATATATATTATATATATATATTATAGAATATATTTGATTTATATATATATAATATATATATATATATATTGAACATTTAATGCTTTCTTTGTTTCATAGATATTAGATCTAGTTGATTAAGAAAGAAGAATTAATATAAATTTGTATAATATTTAATGATATTTAATGAGATAAGAATAAGATAAAGAATACATAAGTATTAAAGACAAAAGAAAGAATACAAACACCATAGAAGAAGAGGCAGTACAGGAAAAATCGAATACAAGGATATACAGTACAGAGGAAAAAATTGATTACAAAGATATACTGTACAGCAACAATAAAGTACAGAACTTTACAATACACCATACCAGAGAAATCTTTTAAAAGTAAAAAAACCTACAGACGTCCATGTTGCATATAACATCAGATAACTTATAAGAAAAGACGTTCAGAAGCTGAAGATATTATAATCTATGAGGTAATTATATTTCCGCATCGTTTAATTTATAATAACAATGCATTTAATCAGTTAAATACAAATTTCTCTCGTTATTTGAAACAATGTCAATAACTGAAGAACAAATGAAGACTATGATAGAAAAGGCAGTAGAGAAAAGAGAGACTCAAATAAGAGCAGAATACAGGAATATTATCCCGAAATTTGGTAGAAGAAAGGAGGAGAAGGTAGAAGACTATCTTTTTCAGTTAGAAATATGGATGGAGACAACTTCGGGTAACAAGAAGAATAAAAATGCTATGATTATTAGTGGATTGTCGGGAGAGGCTCTTGAGACGATTAAGAGTATTCCAAAGGATGTGATACTGGGTGATGAGGGATATAATGCCATAGTGGAAGAATTAAAGAAAAGATATGTAAGAGATCAGCCTTTGGAAGAATATGTAAAATAACAGATTTTGACAATATAAGACAGGAAGAGGAAGAGGAGTATAGAGAGTACGTAGGCAGATTTGATAGGATGATGAAAAAATGTGAAAGAATTGAAAATGTGCAAATGAATAAAAAATACATTGCCTTTAAATTGATAGATAGGTCAAGAATGAAGGACATGGAAAGAAAAATGGTCTTGTCATCTATAAGAGAATCAAAGGACCCTTATGAAGATACAAAAAGATCTATAATGAATATTATGTCTTCTGGAGTAACTAAAGAAGGAAGAAGGAACGAAAGACAATGGATGAGTGCAGAAAACAATTTTGCTACTGCAAATAAGAAGAAGGAATGTTGTGAGATATGTCAATACAACAACCATAGCACTAACGAATGTTGGTGGAATGAAAAAAATAAAAATAGATGCTATAAATGCAAGAAAGAAGGACACTGGGCAAGAGATTGTAGGGAAGATAAAGGAGTGAATAGTAGAGTGTATTTGCAGAACACAGTGCAAGAGAATAAAAATATGAGAGAGGAAATGTTAGCCATTTTAGATACTGGCAGCAATGCAACAGTAGTAGGGGAGATATGACTAGCAACAATACTAGCAGGCATGGATATGGAAGTTTTGAAATACATCAATAAAAGCCAAAAGAAAAAAGGAAGGAGAGATAACCTTTGGACAAACAGACTACCAGATAATAAAAGAAATAGAAATTCCATGCTGCATAAAACAAAAAAGATTTTCTATACAAGTAACCGTAATTGAAGGAAATATACCTCTATTATTAGGAAGAAGGACAATGGAATGGATGAAAATGATACACGATGTGTATAATAAAACTAGAGATATATTGGATATGAAAATAAAAAATGTGAGAACAATAGAGAGTGAAACAGGACATGTCTGCATATCCCTGGGTAAGTTAAGAAGATACTGCTGGTTGAACGAAGAAAGAGATGAATGGATAAAAGTTAACAAAATTAATGTATTATGTAATTAATGTATTATGTAATTAATGTATTATGTATTATAATCAACTTTGGAGAGATACTACTGGTAAATCCATAGAAATAGAGGTAATGACTGATAGTAAAACACTAGAGGAAGGTATAAAATCTGAAAGAAATTTGAAAGTTAAGAATCTGAGAATAAACAGGGGATATATAAAGGAACGTATACATTATGGAGATATAAAAATGGATTAAGGGAGACCAACAACTGGCTGATGTTCTCACAAAGAATTGTGGTAATAAGAAAATACTTCAAGATATGTTACTAAGCGGAAGACTTTTTCTCTAAAGAATTAGAGAAAAACAAAAGGATGGGTGAAGATGTTTGAATAGTTTAATGCATTTCTTTGTTTCATAGGTATTAGATCATAGTTGATTAAAGAAAGAAGAAATTAATATAAAATTTGTATTTAATATTTGAATGATATTTAATGAGATGAACATAAAGTTAAAGAATACATAAGTATAGGAACACGAGAAAGAATACAAACACCATAGAAGAAGAAGAGGCAGTACAGAGGAAAAATCGAATATAAGGATATACAGTACAGAGGAAAAATTGATTACAAAGATATACTGTACAACAACAATAAAGTACAGAACTTTACAATACACCATACCAGAGAAATCTTTTAAAGTTAAACCCCACAGACGTCCATGTTGCATATACTATCAGATGACTTATAAGAAAAGACGTTCAGAAGCTGAAGATATTATAATCTATGAGGTAATTATATTTCCGCATCGTTTAATTTTAAAACAAAACATTTAACATTATATATATTATATATATATTATATATATATATATATAATTTTTATATCAATATATATAACTATAATATATATATATATATATATTATATATATATATATATATATATATAATATATATATACTATATATATATATAATATATATAAATATATATATAATTATATATATTTACAGAAATCGAAAATTCAAATTTACAATTATTCCCATAAACTCACATGATAAAGATGCCAAATAATATTATTTATGCATTAACCAAATGTAGAAAACATCCTCAACATCCTCATTTTTCAAAAGAGGATGCAGATGTGCGTTAAGTGAGGATGCGGATGCGGTTGTCGATTTAGGTGCAGAGTTCTGCGGGATCGATGTCATGGTCCATCACTAATATATTATATATATATATTATATATATATATATATAGACATATATAATATATATATAATTTAATATAATATATATATATATATAATATATATATATATATATATATATATATATATATATATATATATATATATATATATATATATATATATATATATATGTAACGGTGAGTACCAAAGTACTCACCAAATTTCGACAACTAATGACTTGGTCACAATAATTAAAGAAAATGTTAGAACAGATACCTTGCTCCAATCTGTAGACGTCTATGAAGTTCCCTCGTGAATCGGTGTCGTCTTCTCAATTTCTTGGATGATGATATCTGCTTCGATGAGAGAATTAAGCTTCGCCTCCCGGCGGGTAGTTGCACTGGGACTCAGCTCTACTCCGACAGCGACTCCTTCTTGATCACGATTCAGCTCACTTGCACCTCTAGATTCTTCCACTATTTCATATAACTCTCCTAGACAATGTTGAATAACACTTTAGAAGTGTGGGTAATAAAAGAGAGGTGACTTCATCAACTTATTTAATACACATTGTAATAATGTAGAATATTTTGATCTCGATTGTCTGATGAATCCCTTGTTCAGATGGATAGCCCTGCGATGATTCTTTAAACAATTTATGACTGGGTTTGTATATTTATCTTTGAAGAATTAGATCTAGACCCGTGT
This sequence comes from Trachelipus rathkii, assembly GCA_015478945.1. Classification (NCBI taxonomy): domain Eukaryota; kingdom Metazoa; phylum Arthropoda; class Malacostraca; order Isopoda; family Trachelipodidae; genus Trachelipus; species Trachelipus rathkii. The sequence goes on along the minus strand of JABUQX010001607.1, from coordinate 47,648 downwards.
AACGTGTTGTGTTAGGTACTAGGTGCTCAAATGAATCTAATGTGACTTAACTTAAATTACAAAATCTTGATTTTCAGTTATATCTGATTTTCTCAGTATCCGGAATCTTCGGTTTTCGATCGGTAGATGGTGGTTCTTCAACGTGACTTCTCGATGTAGAATACAAAGATCCTTTCCAATCCGGAACTCAAAATATGAAGGTTAATTGGACACGCAATATGTATCGGCAAGTGGACCCAAGATAGAAACGTCAATTGAGCCCGCGATATGAATCGTGTATTTTCTTTTTAAATAGGTGAAGTAGTCCCAAGATATGCAGCCCTAGATTAATACATGCATTAGTTTCTTGTTTACTTATCAATACATCTTTATCTTTATTTTATTTTCCAGCTACTCACCCTTCCTGTTTATAGGATGACTGTTAGGGGCATCTTGATTACACAACTCCAACAGGTTCCAAATAAGAAGTTCTACAGGATATGAAATACTTTTAACATTGTTTTGAATTTTCGTAATTTTACCTTTTTCCTCAATCTTTGTTTATTTAGCTTTTATTATTTATCTTTCTATTTATTTACAACATTACTTTTATAAAGAACATTTACTATATAGATTACCCACCTAGATTGGTATGATGGATATCTTCGTTTCTTCTATTTTGAATTTAGACTGAATCTGACTTGTATAGTTCTTCTGATTGTTGTAATTATAGTTGATCTTCTTTTATTTTGTTTGTTATGATGACTCAACAGTTTTTTGTATATATGTGAGTATTAATGAATCGAATAAATTATAAGTAAGATCTATATTATTTATATTTACAATATCAATTTATAACTTATGATCTCTCTCATTCAGCATTTACTGAAAAATAATATTAGCATTAGTCTATATTCATTTTATATATGCTGTAAATAATAAACCAATATAAACGTATCCTTGTTTCTTTGTGCCCATCCCATCCCAACTCCTAAACCTCCTTTACCACCCCCTCCCCCCATCCCTCATGGTCCTTTACAACCCCCGTCAGATCTTCAAATTCCTTCCACTCAAGACACCCCTCCTCCACTTCCTGTCACTTCAACTAGAAATACTTCACCACCCTCTCCTCCAGATGATAGGTCTCGTGATCACACGTTCGTTCCTAATTTCCCAGTGAGAAACGCCAACATCCCACACCCCATGGCTTTAAGGAACAGACAACAGGGTACATTTTTAAGAGGAAACAGAGAATATTTACTTCCTCCACCGCAAAACGTACCTCAGGGTAGAGGTTTACCACCCCCAAGACCTCCTAAAACATGAGTATTGTTAACATTTTTTTTACAAAGTGCCGCAGGTAGAAACCATTTATTACATCTACATCAATGTATAAATAAAAGACATATTAGAAAAGGACATTTCAAACATGTAAAATATGAAACTGTAAACACATTTTCATTAAAGAACATTGAAAAGTAAAGTTTATAACAAATTAATGTTGAAATCACTAAATTTCAAATTTTCTTCTTTGCATATTAAATCAATATACAACCTTCTTCTCATAAAATTTTCTCTTCTCCCCTATCTTCACAGACAAAATGTTGAGAAATTGGATCTTCTTCTTTATCTTGACAACAACAATCTTCGCTCTGAAACTAGAAAACACAGAATCAAACTATGAAGTTCATCAAGGCTTTGTCTTAAAACAAGCAGGACATTCCAGATTCATTACTAGTTACCTTAACATTAATACTGACTTAAGATGCACTAAAGAAATTTATAATAGTATAGAAAATGTAGTAAGCAAAAATACTTATTTAATAACTAATTATATACCTTACTTGCAACAGAGATTCAACAGTAGATTTAACGCAAACCAAACTTCACCTGAATTAAAATACATTCATTCACTATTGCTTGAAAACCAAAAACAATTTAGAAATATTCTCCAAGACCCCTGGGTCCTATCTTTTTTAAATGTTCAGCCTTCAGCACCCAAAAGAGTAAGAAGAGGCCTAATGAATGTTGGCGGAACGGCCTTGCAATATTTATTCGGGACAGCAACCATGAACGATATCAATAAACTTAATACCAAAATAAACTTACTACAAGATACGAGAGCCCACATTTATAAACTTAAAGAACAAGTTCATCAAAATACTAATACATTAACAGATATAAAGGAAAATTTGAAAGTATTAACACAATACATAAATTCATCTATACCTTCTATAGAATTGCACCAGGAAATATCGAAGCTAAACACATACTTAAACTTAGAAAAAACAATCTCAAACAACATACACACTCTCATTGTAACCATACAAAATATATGGACTACAGCAAAGTACCAAAACACCCCATTAAACGTATACTCTTACGATATCTTACACGAACTTATATGAAACAGGAGCCAAATTTTACAACACCAACCAATAATACCTCTTACGCACGAAAACTTCTACAAGTTTCTATCTTTTTCTTGGTCATTTATACACGAAGACGATCCCTACCTTCTCTCTACTATCATTCCATTTTCCGAAGAAACTTCTTACAAAATTATAAAAATTCCTTTCCCAACTTCACTAAATTCTACATATCCCAGACTCATGTTAAATAACGAGTATCCCTACTATTTTTTAACTCATCAGACCCTCAAATACACGTACAGTAAAAGCTTGACAGAAGACACCTGTAAACATTATGATTCAGATTTCATTTGCTTCCCTTCTAACCCAACGCAATCATTGAATTACCAAAACTGTATCATATCCGCAATATTAAGAACAAATCAAACCACTCATTGTAATTACATTTCCTATCTCTCTGAAGCCCCTTTTAATCTTAAGGTCAGACATCAAACTTTACTCACTTTCTCATCAAATGTTGTAGCTTCAATCTCCTATCCCAAAAGCCAACCAAGACTAATTACAAGTAACATTTTCCTTCTCCCACAAGGATGCACTTTTGTATCCGACAAATACACCTTCAAATACCCTTCCCATTCTTCCGTCCAAACAAATTGGATCACTAAGGATTCGAAACTTCCTAAATATCCACTTTTTCGTCAAAATTTTATCCCTAATGTCACTTCTCTGACTTCCAGGTTGAAATTAAAACCATTGCACCCCCAGTGGGATGATTCACTAGACATAATCAATAAAACTTTACAATCCCAGAGAAATATAAATATTCATTCCTTTTCGATATCCGGATTCTCTATTGTCGCGACCGTATTAAGCATCTTAGGAATCTGCTATGTTTATCTTAAACTTCGTCCTACTCCAGTAACCCCGGCACCTTCTGCAGTCCCTAGTATTCAGTATACTGTGGTCCAACGTGCATTAATACCTGAACCAAAGGCAACCTCTCCCATCTACCCTGGACTAGAACCCGCATATTCTAATCCTCCTGCATAAATTGCATACTTAAATTTCCTTTTTCACTGGCAGGGGAACTCTTTAACAGGATCTTCTGTTAAATCCAATTAAGAAGAAGGAAAAGAGATATTTTCCTCTTCTTATCTTATTATCTATTTTGGACGCCATAGATAAAGTATATCAGCCCTTGATTCTTTTTTTTTTTTCTCTTTTTCCGTTATATTTCTTTCCACACGTAGGCTCAAAATTCGTTTATCACAAATTCAAAGTCCGCATTTATTAAATTTATTATTTGTCTCAGACTATCTTATTTATTTTTCATAAACACTCATATCAACGAATCTGAAGTCCCAAATCCCCCCTCCTTTGCCTTTCTCAACCCCAAAAGTAATTCCTTAATATTTCCCATATTGATTCTGATTCAAGCAATGGTACCGACAAGTTTAGTTATTAATTATGTGTTCTCATAGTGATTTCTGGTGAGTTCAAATTTATTTGGTTTTTATACATTTATTTTCCACATCACAAAAACTTTTACGTTTTTCATTTTTTTAGAATTTTAAAGTTTTATTTTCTTTATTTAATTTTATGATACAGTGAGATTTGGTTTAATCTTTTGTACGATACACACACCTTATAATCTTAAGAGTGAGGCCCTTAATTACAATAGCCATACGAGTCACAATATTGATAACTTCCTTCTTCCCGCGAATACTAATAATAATAATAATAACAAAAATAATAATAATAATAATAATAATAATAATAATAATGATAATGAAAGTAATAATAATAATAATACCGATAATAATAATAATAATAATAATAATAATAATAATAATAATAATAATAATAATAATAATAATAATAATAATAATAATAATAATAATAATAATAATAATGAAGACAAAATAATTATTGCACTCGATTCTGGACCTGGCTTGTATATATATTTTTTTTTTAGTTTTTTATATTTTATATAATTTTCCCCCACCTTAACATCCTTTGCGCTCCTAAAGAAAGTTACGCTAATTTCCTCCCATTTTGTTTTTTTTCATTTTTTTTTACTCTTAGTCATTTGCTTTCAAGAATATATTACGTGCTGTCGGAATTTACTTTAAAACAATCACATAATTATAACTTACGCTTCCATCTACACTCTACACTTCAACCACCAGTATAGTCTCAACTTACAATTTAATTTTAGCTGTAAAAATAATTCTTAAATTTTCTTGGCTCCATTTTTTTTTATAAACTATTTGCGTTAATTTTTATCGGACCAAGAATAGTTTTTTTAAGAGTCAATTTTTAAAATTCAATTTCTTTTATTTCAAATTTGTTTAAGGATTTTTTTTCTTAAAGTATTGGCTCAAGAAAAGAATGTTTTTGGCTCATTTAATTTTTAAATTTTAATGTTGTATTTATGCCAGAAATTTTTCAGAAAAAATTAGTTTAAAATTCTTTTCATAATAATCTGCTTATAGAATGAAATTTTTTTTTTAAATTTTATGCTCCTTTTTGTTATGATTTTATTAATTTTTTTTATTATGTCTTTTTAGGCACCTAACTTTGGATCTAGCATCTTCTTTGATTATATGTAAAATATATCCTGATCGTAGTTGGACGTTTCCATTTAACCTTACAAGTCCTTAACTTTCAATTCACCCACAAGAAATTTTTGGGGCGAAATATATATATTCTTCTTCTTCTTCATCTTCCTTTTTATTTCCCAAGATTGGGAGTTAGGTGCATAGCATGCATTGGAAAAGAAAAGCAGTAGAAGAAGATGACAAAAGTTGAAAAGAAAACCCAGCCTTACCGCCCCCTTTGTACCATTAATTAGTGAGAACTCGTCACAGTCAGAAAATCTACCCTAGAGCTTCATGGGACCACGAAGGACCCTCACTATGGTAGATCGTCAATGTAAGGGTTCATCCCTTGACCCAGGTGGGCCACAACCATACCCCCTCACAAAACCCCGCCATTCACTCCTGTTATACACCTTTCTTCTCGCCTCTACCAAACTAACATTCCTCTCCTTCAAACATTTGTTTCACTGACTCAATCCACTTTTTCTTCGGTCTCCCAGCCGGTCGGTTCCCAACACACTCGCCACTATACATCCGCTTAACCAACCGACTATCATTCATCCTTTCCACATGACCAAACCATCTCAACATACTTTCATTTATTCTCTTATTTAGCCCTTTCTTCACACCACAACTCTCTAATTACGTTCATTCCTCATTTTATTTAATTTCTTCTCACACTTAGCATCACCCCCCTTTTAAAAGGATTTTTGGGGGGGGGTCATTGTGAACACATTGACACTTTAGTCGTATACTTCTTATTCCAGACCTAGTCTCACTACTATACAATAACACAGGTAGCAACATACCTTCATGTAAGACCCTAGCACACTCAAGACTTAGTCCGTTTACATTCTCCAATGTTTTAATTGCACCAGTCATCTTCCTGCCATTCACAACTTTCCTACTACACTTTGCATCATCCGTTCCTCTCATCCAACATATACTCTAAATATTATTAAACTCAGACACTTTGCTCCAGCTGCTAAACCATCTCACATAACTTTCACACTGAGAGTTATCCCATCACAACCATAACCTTACTCTTATCCACGTTTACTTTCAAAAATCCCTCCTTTTACACACCCTGCCAAATCTTTCTACCACCTCTCAAACTCTCTTCAGATTCACCACACAAAACAAATCATACATTATATATAATATATATATATATATATATATATATTATAGATATAATATATATATATAATATATACTATATATATCTTTCTATATATATATATATATACTATTATATATAATATATATATTTGCTGGCTTGAGTACTCAGCAATTATGTTATGAAAACAAAGAGCTTTTAAAAACTATTCTTGAAGCTTCTTTTTTGGGGAAAACAGTGGGATGGTCTCTAGTGGTTAGAGTGCCAGTCACTGTTAACTCAGCGAACGGAAGGTCCAGTTTCGAATCCCACTGATGGAGAGTAAAAATCTCCTTTGACTCATTCAGTTTATTTGAACTGAATGGGTCAAAGGAGATTTTAGTCTCCACAGCAGGATTCGAGCTAGACTCTGTGTCGCTGAGTTAACAGTAACCGGCCATCTCTACACCACTAGACCATCCACGTTCCCAAAAAAGAATGCTTCAAGAATAGTTTTTAAAGCTCCCGGTTTTCTCATCCCATAATTGTTGAGTACTCAAAGGCCAGCCTTATATATATATATATATATATTATATATATATATATATATTATAAAGTATATATTTTTTATATATTATATAATATATATAATATATAGATATAATTATATATATATATATATATATATTAAATGTATATATATATATATATATATATATATATATAATATTATATATATATATATATATATATATATATTATATATTATATATATATATAATATATATAAGTATATATATATATATATAATTAATATATATATATATATATATATTGTCAAAGAAGGCATTGCTTCTTCGAGTTCTTTTAATTAATATGGATTATTTCTATTGTCTAGGGGATTATTAATCTCACGTTTAGTGAGATGAAGGTCTTTCCTTATAAGTTCTGACAATTTGATTCTAAGAGAAAGTATTATGAGGGAACCGAAATGTCTCCTAGATAGGTATCACCTATACTATTTTTTAATAGATAATATATTAAGGGGGGCCACCCCCTAAAGCAAGAGTGATTAGGCAAAAAGCCCAATACATAATTTTACACTAATATATATATATACTATATTATATATATATATATAATATATATAATTATATATATACTAATATATTATTATATATATATATTTATATATTTATATATATATATATATATATATATATTATATATATATATATTATATTGAAGTGAGTCTTGACGTCACTTCTCAAATTAGATTGTAACTGTAAAAGTAATTAATTGAAAATTGTTTAACACCAAAGTTGTATAATGAACAAAGAAAATTCCGAAAATAGTAGAGGTTTATATTCTTCTAGTTCATGAGGCAGGCGTTAAATTCAAACGACCTTCAATTCTTGATTTTTTACTCATCAAATTCTGATTTAGAAAGATAAACAAAAACCTATTGGAAATAACCAAAGTTACAATCTATATTAATAAATAAAAATAAAAAAAATAATAATGATAATAATGGTAATATAATAATAATAATTATTGTAATGATAATAATTGTTAATAGTATTAATGGTTATTGTAAGAATAATTATTTATAGTATTAATAATAATAATTAACTGTTAATAATAATAATAATTAATGATAATAATAATAATAATAATAATAATAATAATAATAATAATAATAATAATAATAAAAATAGTAATAATAAAAAATAAAAACAATAATAATAATATTACCCGTTGGCATCATTGAAAATTAATAAAGTTTTATATAATTACTATCTTTATTTTTAAAAAATTAAATATAAGTTTGTTGTTGCAATATAAGGCCCAAGTTTACAATTAAATTTTACTCTGAAACAAAAAATTTACTTTTAAATAAACTTGTAATTAACAAAATAAAATATTAAAAATAAATAAAAATATAGGGTTACTATATATACCTTCCCTCTCATGAGGACTGGAAACGTACAGGTTTCAAAAGCGGACGCCCAAATCGCGAGGTAGAAGGAACTATATCAGGCGAAGCATGAGATATAAGAGACGGAGGAGGAGAAGAAACAGACACAGAAGAGGAAACTTCACAAGAGGGAACGTCAGGAGGAAAAGGTAAAATATCAGGGGGTAAATCAAAATCAAGGACAGGAGGTAAAACGGGGAGAAAAGGGACAGGAAGCAATTGTGATGGGAAACAGAAGAAGAAGTAGTGGCGGTAATAGAGGACTAGTTTAGAAGTTAACAGAAAGTGGAACTTAGTAGTGACCAACAACAGCCTCGTGTAAGGGAGAGGAAGACACAGGAACAATTCGTGAAGGAAAAGATGGAAAAAAGGAGGAAGAGCCAATGTCAGAATCATCATCCAAACCAGAAGAAGAATCATCAAGGACCAAAGAATTATCGTGCAACAGATTATCAGAAAGATCAGAATCAGAAGAGTCAAGGAAAGCAGGTTAATACGTTCAACCGAAAACATTTTCAACGACGGAGTCCCATTTTGATTCTCGGCGACGAAGACAGATAAGGACCAGTATAGAAGGTTGTAAGGAAACGTATGAGAGTCATGACGAAGAAATACATGAGTAGCAGAAAATTTAAATTCTTTGGGTAAATTAAACAGCAGTATGATTGCGGAATGAGCAGGGAGAAGGAAAGAAAGAAGAAACCAATAGAACGAAACTTAGAAGAGAAAGAAGGATAATTCGGAAGGGAAGATCAATAGAAGGAAGAGGAAAAAAATTCCCAGGAAGACGAAAGGTGAACCATAAATAGTTCAGCCGCAGAAGATTCAAATCTCCTTAACCGAGACCGAAGGCCCAAGCAAAACCAGAGGAAAGATTTTCCACCCAATGTTGCGGATTAGGGGCGGAGCGCAAAGCAGCCTTTAATTGGCGATGAAGGCGCTCGACATAAGAATTCCCTTGAGGGTGATAAGTACTGGGAATGGATTTCTCAAATTCAAGTAGACGAAAAAATCACGCCAAAGATGAGAACGAAATTGGGAGCCATTGTCAGTTACAATAGAAGAAGGAACACCAAAACGAGCTACCCAATTAGTAAGAAAAGCCGTAGCAATATTTTCCGCAGTAGGAGAAGAAAGAGGAATAACTTCAGGCCAACGAGTATACCTGTCAACCATAGTCAATAAATAGTACACCCACGCGAGGCGGAAGAGGGCCGCAAAGATCAAGATGAAGACGATCAAAACGACAAGAGGGTAAAGGAAATGAACCTAAAGCAGGTTTAGTATGTCTATGCACTTTGGTTTCTTGACAAGCAATACATGAACGAGCCCAAAACGAGATGTCAGTATGCATGTTAGGCCAAAAAAAACGAGGATAAAAGTTTTTGAGAACCACGAATACCAGGATGAGAAAGAGAATGAAGGGTAAGAAAAACCTGTTTTCGAAAAAGCAGAAGGAACAAAAGGACGAACTCTGCCAGTAGAAATGTCACAAATTTTAAAGGAACAGTAGAATCAGGTAAAGAAAGAGTTTGAAGTTTTATAAAAGTATCAGAGGAAGATAAGATCCTCCCCCATTTTGAGCAGCGACATAGCCAGAGTAGTCTAAATTTTGGTAAAGGGGCCCCAAAAAAAAAAAAAAGCGTAATAGCATTTACCTGGATACGAGATAAGCATCAGCACTAGAGTTATCACGACCAGGAATGTGAAGAAGATCAGTAGAGTAAACTGGGCAATAAAATCAAGATGACGAAATTACGAGGAGAATAGTGAAAGAAACAGAGTAATAGCAGAGTTGAGTGGTTTACTGATCCGTGAGAACTAAAACTGACGACCTTCAAGAAACATATCTAAAGATTTAATTGAAGAATAGACATGCAAATAAGTTCACGACCAAAAGTCTATAGCGAGTGACAGCAGGCAGGTTAAGTTTCTGAGAATAAAAAAGCGAGAGGAAGCCAAGGCACCATTTTGCAGGCTTCTAGGAAGCTCCAACAGCATAAATCACTGGCGTCCACAATAGGCGGTTTCAGCACCGTGTTTCAGAAAACAAGAAGTGTGTTATTGACCAATAGAATTTTACTCTGTTCAAAAGCCTGACAAGCAGCACTGTCCAATTAACCATTGTCGAGCTGCCCCGACGACCTTGGACAAGGCAAAGCAGTTAACAGGAGCTAATATGCAGACAGCTTGCGTAGGAAACGACGATAGAAATTAAGGAGACCAAGATAAGCACGAAGATCTTTCTGAGTGGTAGGAAGAGGATAATTATGAATGGCAGAAACACGATCAGGTAATGGAGAGAGACCAGCAGAAGAAATTTTATGGCCAAGAAAAGTAAGAGAAGCAGCACCTTAAAATGCATTTCTCGAAATTTAACGAAGCCAGTTGAGCTAAACGGAGAAAAAAGCAGAACGGCAAGGATGAGAAAGATGCTTCTTCCGGGAGAACGAGAAGCAAACTAATAGATCAATTCAATGTAAGGGCATAAACAAAGGGTAAACCACGTAAAACATGATCCTATCAAACGTTGGAAAGTAGCACTGGCATTACGGAAGACAAATGCATAAAAAAGTATACATGAAATTGCAAAAAGGAGTTGCCAATGCAGTTTAGGACCGATCCATCAGGAACTTAAACAAGGAATTTGAAGGAAGGCAGATTTAAATTCAAGAGAAGAAAAAATGTAAGAAACCTATTTTCTCTTCCCTCCCTTCTCACTGCAATAGAATAAGTATCAGCAACAGTTTTAGAATTTAGTTACCTGTAGTCCCCAACAAAAACGAAAAGAATCCAAGCCCTTTCTTTTAACAATGTGAAGCGGAGAAGCGTAAGGAGAAATAGAAGGGGAAACAATACCCTTTTCTAGAAGCATGTCAAATTCAACACGCGCAGCGTTTTAACATTTCTGGAGAAGTCTGCGAGCCTTGCAACACAGGAGGACACCCTTTGTCTCACATTAATGCATTTACATGTGAGACGGCAGGAGAAAGATCTAGAAATAGTTGGATTAAAATCGAAAAATTCAGAATTGCAGGGCTTGTCACGATACACTTTTTTCACTTTTTTTACACTTTTTTTTAAGCTATAGTCACGTTTTGCACTTTTAAGCAATTTTACACTTTTTCTATCACTTTTCTTCACCTTTTTGGCAAACAGGATATACTTGGAGAAAATATCTATTTTCTTCTGTTACTACTGTGACCTGGAACATTAAATATTGTGGTTTAAACTACAAAACGTTTATTGAAACTCAAGAACTGGAAAACATAGGTAAATAATTTGTTTTAAATTTTTTATTTTCAAGGTTGTTTAAATAATTTTAAATATAATTGATAAGGTTTTTTCGAAATTTGAAATTTTTGAAGATGGGAAGCATTGTAAGTTCAACAAAATGTCTTGGTTGGATAGAACTGATCCTCAAGGCTTCAAAATTAGTGAGTGGGGAAAGAAACAGTCAGACAGCGAAATGTTTTGTAAAATATGCATGAAATGCATAAACATTTCCTCAAATGGCTTCCAGGCAGTTATACAACATTCAAAGAAAGCAGTTCATATCAATTACAGCCAAGTTAAATTAAACCAAGATCAGTTACAATTATTGCCTAGTTGTAATGTAAATCAAAATATGGAAAATTCAAGTGATCAAAATAAACAAGTCACACCATTGCCCCTCTTGTAGCAAGATTATCAAACTGTATGCTGATCGAGCTAAAACTACTGCTATGGAACTAATGTGGTGCTTGAAATGTGTTGCTGCGGACTACAGTTTTGCTTCTTGCAATGGACTTCGTGAAACTTTTCAGGTAAGCTATGTCATGAGTTACTCAGTAAAAACAACTTTAACCCTTTCCTTCCTTTTTTTGTATAAAATTTAATTTAGAAAAGTACAAAAAAAACATGATTCTTATATTCATAATTGGTCTCAATATATGGGGCTACTCGAAAATAAAAAAAGAAACCTTTTTTCCAAATGAGTTGAAGATATGAGATAGGAAATCATGGCCCCTTAGGGCTCAGGTTGGAGGTGCGGAAACCGAGAAGATGAACATTACAATTACGTTTCCAAGTATCCCTTCATTTTCAACGTGGCCGCACACCGTTTTTTGGAGGTGAGGAGTATATAAGTGTATTATAATATATTATAGGTATATATATATATATAATATATAATAAATATATATATACTATACTACATATATATATAATATATATATATATATATAATAAATATAATATTAAAAATTATATTATATATTATTTATTTAGGTTGATGAATTTGGAGAAGATGCAGTTCCTGAAGATTTCAGTTTAGGAAACAACAAAGCCCATTATTTGATCTCTTGATCTCAGATGCATTGGCGCCATATTTTAAGAAAAAATATTATTAAAGACCTTGAAATGCTTATTGTGAGTTTGTTTGATGAAACTACAAATGCTGCAGGGAAAAAAGAATTGGAAATTGGTGTGAGGTATTGGTCTACAAGTCAAAATCGAGTTCTGTATAGCCATTTACAGACATTTTTCTTAGGTACTGCTACAGCTTCTATTCTAGTGGAAAAATTGAACTGTGCTCTTAATAACTCATCGATTCCATTACAAAATGTTCTTATGTTAGGATCAGACAGTCCAAATGTAAACAAATCAGTGAAAAGATCATTTAACGAGCAAGTAACCATAGTAAGAAAAAAAGGACTTTTAAATATAGAGTTTTGCAATATCCATACAATACACAATGCTTTTCTAAAGGGTATAGAGGAATTAGGTGAAGATGCTTCAGAATTTATCTTTAGCCTCCATCGTTTCTTCCACAACTGGCCATCCAGATGGGAAGACTACAGTGAGATTCAAAAACAAACTGGCGTTATTAATCACAAGTTTATTAAACATTGTTCAAGTAGGTGGCTTACCATAAAGGAGAGAGGAAAATAATGTAACAATTCGAAAGAGAATATAGAGAGTTAGGGGGAGCACGAGAGTTCATATGATGAAAAGACCTGGACTATACCTTTTTAAGGAGTTAAAAAAACCTACCATGAAAGCAGAGCATAACTTTGTTATATCTAGCGCACATATCTTTACGAGTGTCACAGACTTCTTCCAAAAAGAAGAGAACCATTAACTCATCTCTTGCATTCTGTTTTTGTCATCATTGGTTATGAAAATGTTTGGAAGGATTTGCAAGTCAGAATTCTCAAAGATCTTGATTTAAAAAAAATGATGCTGCTTTTTTTTAATACTGAACATTTACTGCCAATTGAAAAAAAAAATCCAGTTTGCTTAATGATGAGGTATTAAGAAACTTGGAAAAATGTTTGTGAAAAGGAAAAAACGTTTTTCTGTCTTCAAGCACAAAAAACATTTTGTTGAATCTGTTAAGCATGTTTTGAACAAATCCATCTGTGTCGAGCTCTCTGTTGAAAAATTTACATGTCTATCCCTAATGAGAGATTGTCCAATGAAAGCTGCCAAAATATAGTATAGTTGAGATTGCTAGGGTAATGCCATGGAAAATCCATACAGACATACTCTTAGATGAGTTGGAAACTAATACAATTGGAAAAGCTGAACAGAGTCCGAAAAAAAAAATCTATAGATCTGTATGGGCTCAGTTTTAATAAAAACCGCATCCATCAGTATACACCTCAAGGATTTTCCAACAGTTGGAAAGAGTAGTAACAAGCTTCACTGTCGCGGTACACATGGTAATGACAGATGGGAAAGAAGCACTTCCATCATCCAGGCAGAACTTCTTAAAGTACCAGGTCATCTATCGAGGAGAGAAACTTAAATGCTTAAGCACTGTTAAAGTGCTCTTAATAATGGTATGATAACAAACCTTACCTTGATTTCTCTAAACTCCAGTAGCTCCTTTCATGGGATCGTCTTAGCACTAATAAACAATCATTGCTTACATTGGATAGAGAAAGAAGAACCAAAGGAGACTCGAAGATGAAGCTGCAAAAGGCTGAACAAGACAAAAAAATGGCTGAAGAGATCACAAAAAACAACGTGACAAAAAAGAAAAAAATTTCTGATGATGAACAAATGCTTAAGAAAGCTACGAAAAGAAGAGGCAGAGCAAAGGGAAGTGCAGGCAAACTGTTATTGGAAAGCTAACTGAAAGATCTGAAGAGAGCTTTAAGAAAAAGATTTTAGTGAAGCAAACTTGGCCCAAGCGATGCTGGAAGGTGTCACTAATGTTCAGAAAAGGCATCTTTGAAAAAAGGACGTAGTGTGGAAAAAATTTACAGGTTGCTGTGGGTGAAAAACGGAAAACAAGTCTCATTTCAGGACTTTTTCAAGAAAGTTTAATTAAGCTTAATTTTTATTAATTATTAGCTTGTTCTTCTTTAACCAAAATACAGTAAGTGCATTTTAAAGTATAGTATTAATTAATTATTCATTTTTCTGTGAAACTTTTGACTTTCTAAAACTAACATTTCGTTATTATATACTTTCATCTTCAGTTATTTATATTTAAAACCTACTCCATAGTTCTTGAAGCAAAATATTAAGTAAAAATAGCAAATTTTTAGTAAATAAGTTAGGTCACATTGAATTTTAGTAATTGGAATATATTAAATTCTTTTTCAGTTTTATTTTAATCTTTTAATTTTTGTCAAGCTTTTTTCAGTCTTTTTTCACTTTTTTCAGTCATTTCAGTCTTTTTTTTCACTTTTTTTCAAAATTTTATTCACTTTTTTCACTTTTTTTGAAAAAAAAATCGCTACAAGCCCTGAGAATGCAAAAGAGCGTGAAAAGAAGAATAAGAGGAGGAATCAGGAAGATTGATACCATAAATAGAAGAATCAAAAGGAACAGCATTGCAAGAAAGAGAAGTAGTGTCATCAAGTAGACGACTATTTGCCATGTCAATAAGAATATTGAAATGACTTAAAAAATCTGCACCAATGATGTTTTGTGTAACATCAGCCAAGAGAAAAGTCCAACGGAAAAGAACGACGCAGTCCAATAGATAAAGTAAGGAGTTGTTCACCATAGACAGCAATGCTAGAACCATTAGCAGCACGTAAATGAGAAACAACAGGCGGAAGAGAAGAACAAAAACCATGAACATTCAAAATAGAGAAACTACTGCCCGAGTCAATTAGGAAAAATCGTTTAGAATCACCATCAAATATACGTAAAAGCGAACCTTGAAGAACAGCATTAACTTCAGAAAGAGACAGAAGAAGAATCAGCAGAAATAGGAACAGAAGTAGGAACCGTTGTAGTAGCAGTAACCGAAGACGAATAAGAAACAGTAGGAATATGGAGCGAAGCAGAATTGGAATGTTTGGAGGAATTTTGACCAAGGGAGGGAGCGCAATGATCTACGTCCCCCCGAGGGAGTTTCCACTGAGGATGAATTTGCAGCACTTTTAAAATTTACAGGGAGGAATGCAGTTACTGCCTCTAACACCAAAATGAGTAAACTCGAGGACATAAGAAAGAACCCTGAGGAGCGTTGTGCATGAAAGAACGGGAAGGTGAAGGAGAACGAGATCTAGTGCGAGAAGATTCAGATGATGTAGATTGCTGACACTGACAATGAGAGATAGAAGACATTTGTGTTGCAAAGAAATAATTTGAACATTCATATTGTTCAACAAGGTAAGAATATTAGGAAGAGGGTCTAAAGATGAATTTTGGAAAGATGGAGGAGAAGGAGTACAAAGAGAAGAAGAACAGAGTGGGCAGAGGAAGGATATAGAAGGAAGAGAGAAGAGTTACGTAGCAATTTGAGGACGGAAAAGAATAGAAGAAGGAAGCATAATCGCGAGAGTAAACCCATAGGGCCTAAAGATGGATAAAGTTATAGGAGAAGGTTATATTAAAGATGGTTGATTTGGGGTCATCGCATCAATAAGTATCCGCCGCGTTTCGGGTCTAAATCTTGAAGAGACAATGCAGTCACATGAGGAGAGTAGAGGAGTTATAACAAAAGCAGTGAAGACGGTCCAGGCAAGAGAGTGGCGAAAAGAGATGCATTACTATCAGCTAGGGGGACCAGAAATGAGAGGCATACGGGTAAGAAGTATGTTGAGGAAGACGATCCACCCAACACGGCTCATGTTTTAGCAATGTGCGCGAAAACCGGGTCAGCATCAGAAGACAGGAGAAAGATGGCAGACGTAATAATTCACAAAGAGTGGAATAAGGAGTGAGAGAGGAGCTGACTGAAGGAAAAGTTAGGGATTGATTTCTGAACCTCATAGGGAATGGAGAGCAAAAAAGCATTAGCTTTCTCGAGATTTCTGTTGGAAGCGAAGCAAGGAAAATATCAAATTGCTGAATAGTAAAATCAATGTCATCCCTCCTAAATTGTGGTGGGGTCAGGCGAGGAACACGCGCGAAATAGGCCAGGTAGTCGCCGGCAAAGTTGCCTAGAAAGAGGAAGGCGGTGGAGTACTTCTGTGATGTAGTTGTTGATTGATGTTGTGACATCAATAATTGTTATTAAGCGATTGTTGTAACAATAGTGTTGGTGAGGATTCATACCAAAGAGCGGAGGATGAGAAAATTTTGGACGAAGCAATGAGAGGAAATATAGCGAAGAAGAAGGAAGTAGAATCAGAGAACATATTAGAGGTAGGAGTAAAAATAGTAAGGTGTGAGGAGTAGTTAACAATAGAGTAGTAGAGAAGTAGTTAGTCAGGAAGTGGAGTAGTAATAGGAGTGAGTAGTAGTGAGTAGTAGTTAGTAGTAGAACATCCGAATAATAGAATGATAAATAATTCGTAAAATCTTAC
Organism: Trachelipus rathkii; assembly: GCA_015478945.1. Lineage (NCBI taxonomy): Eukaryota > Metazoa > Arthropoda > Malacostraca > Isopoda > Trachelipodidae > Trachelipus > Trachelipus rathkii. The sequence continues at coordinate 30,864 of JABUQX010001607.1, read as the reverse complement.
TAATGAATAATGTTTTCAAATACAGATTATGAATTACAAAGAGTGATATAATAGTTAGATATTGTATATATAAAAAACATAAAAAAAAAACGTAAACGTAACAAATCACTATAAAATACAAAGACTGTATAATTAAAAATACATGAATGCTCGAGAATCAGGGATCACCAAATGAAGTGAGTCTTGACGTCACTTCTCAAATTAGATTGTATTACAAAGTATTAATGAAATTGTTTAACACCAAAGTTGTATAATGACAAAGAAAATTCCGAAATAGTAGAGGTATTATTTCTTCTTAAGTTCAATGAGGCAGGGTAATTCAAACGACCTTCAATTCTTGATTTTTTACTCATCAAATTCTGATTTAGAAAGATAAACAAAAACCTATTGGAAATAACCAAAGTTACAATCTATATTAAGAAATAAAAAAAAAAAAGAATAATAATATAATAATGGTAATATAATAATAATAATTATTGTTAATGATAATAATTGTTAATAGTATTAATGGTTATTGTTAAGAATAATTATTTATAGTATTTAATAATAATAATTTAACCAAGAATAATAGGTAATAATATAATAATAATAATAATAATAATAATAATAATAATAATAATAATAATAATAATAATAATAAGTAATAATATAAGTAGTAATAATGATAATAATAGTAATAATAAAACAAATTCAAATTATTTAAAAAAAAAAAAAACTTTGAAATAGTTTTAGTTAGTATCCGTGAATAATATAAATGTAAATGTTTAAGCAACTATAAGCCCCAACTGTAAATTTTACTCTTGAAACAATTTTTAAACTTTAAATAAACTTTAATTAACAACATAAAATTAAATAAATAAAATATAGGGTTACTATTATATATATATATATATATATATATATATATAAATATATAATTATATATATATATATATAATATATATATATATATATATATATATATATATATATATATATATTATATATATAATATATATATTATATATATATATATATATATATATATATTATAATATATATATATATATATAAATATATATATATATATATATAATATATATATATATATAGTATAATATATATATATATATATATATATATTATTATATATAATATATAAATTATAGATAGAAATATAGAGATTACCAAATGTTATTAAAATATTTTTGCAACTCTTTCAAAGGTTAAGTTTATTAATTTTAGCACAGAATGCGCAATATCTGATCAAAGTAATATATGGAGTTCTAACATTAATATCATTATTGAATAAATAATAATAATACTAATAAATTGATAAAATAATAAATCTCTCCTTAATTTAGATGACAGTTATTTGATGCAGTCTATTATTCCGATCGTGAATGATGAAGCCCAAGTTCTTATACGTGGTGTTCTTGTAATGTGATATATATATATATATATATATATATATATATATTATCTTGATATATATATATTATTATTTTATATATATATATATATATATATATATATATATATATATATATATATATATATATATATATATATATATATATATATATATATATATATATATATATATATCTTGCTAGAAACTAGCTTGACAATTGGGATATAAAAGAGATTTAATTAAGTTTCTTCTTTATTAAAATCATAAAATCAATTGCATAGGTTATCGTTATCTTCAACAGAATAACGGTTTATTTTAACACTCAGTATATTTCACAATTTATTTTTTCTTTCGGTAATTAAATTTCAATGGGAAGTCATTATTTTTTTCTTCCTATTATATATCTTTCAATTTAGTATATATTTGAACAATAAAATATTTTTCTTTCTTTTTTTTTTTTACTCCCTTTCTTCTTTTAACTCCATTGACAAAAGTATGCCATACTGATTCTTTCTTCACAATTAATTACCATCGATTTTTTTATTTTATACACAGAATTATAAAATTGTTCTTTTTACATAATTTATTATTATTGGGCCAAGGCAATGCCCAAGATGGAGCACTCAGCTCCCACCCTTACAAGCTGGTTCTCTTTTTCAGACTCCTCGAGACATTTCAAATTCACCCGGGCGTTGGCTCACGCAGAGAAACGCCACATAGCGCATTTTATTTAGTTCAAAATATTATGAAAGCATCATTACATGTACATTCGACTGGACACAAGTAATAGCTTACCTCGACGATATTTTAATTTTGGGACACAGTTTTGACGACCATTTAAAAAAATAAATAATGTCCTATTGAAGTTGCGAGAATATAACCTGAAAATCAAACCCGAAAAATGCAGCATTTTTAAGAGAAAAATCAGATTTTTGGGTCGAGGTCAGTGCAGAAGGACTGTTACCATTGAAAGAATATATTACGGCAATACAAGAGGCTGCAATTCCAAGGACAGTTAAACAATTACAGAGCTTCCTTGGAAGTGTAAATTATTATAGGAGACATATTCCGAACGCAACACAACTAATGAAACCACTTTCATGTTTAACATCTGGACAAAGTTTAAAGTGGACTACGGAATGTCAGTATAGTTTTGATCAGTTAAAAAAGGCAATGACAGAATCACCAGGACTGTCATTCCTGGATTGTGATAGCCAACAGCCGTTTGAATTATACGTTGACACGTCAGGAACAGGTGCAGGAGCTTGCTTGAAACAACAACAGAGTGAAATAACTAAAATAATAGCATATGCATCGATGTGCTTAAGCGGGGCGCAGATGCATTATAGCACACTAAAGAAGGAGTTAGCCGCATTGAGATGGGGAGTTATAACCTTTAGAGTCTTATTGAGGTGCAGAAAGTTCATCATTTGGTCAGATCACCAGCCCTTAACGTATTTACATAACATGGCAGGAGTCAATCCCAGGATAGTGCAAACTTTGACCGATTTGGCAGAATATGATTTTGAGATCCGATATATCCCTGGAAGGTTCAATTGTATAAGCAATTTTCTTTCAAGATGTGGACCTGGTGAACAATCAGAGGCAGTGGCCTTGGAGCAAGAACATGATTTAATACCACCTGGATTTAAGGTACAACATATCCCTGGAGGGGGAAATTCATTGTTCCAGGCTGTGGCCTTGCATCTTTTTGGAAGTATAAAAACACATCAGAAGGTTAGGGAACGAGCTGAGACTAGAGTTCAAAATAATGTCACTGAATATGGACTTGTTGATAGTAAACACCAAAGACAACAGTTAAAAAGAATTAATAACTCCGGTACAATGGTGACGGCCAAAGTTGTGGAAGCATAGGCGAGAGAAAACAAAGTTTCAATATGGGTATATCATGGAAAGGAACTTAAAGTTCAATATAATACCAACTTATCTAGTGACTTGCCTGTTTGTCATCTAAGATGTGTGGACGGTATACATTTTGATCTGTTGACCCCAGAAAAGAAAGAAATTCAGAAGGTAGAAGTGTTAAGTGAGCCTTGTGTTATCTATGATTTAGTTGACATATGTTCCGAAATATACGCACCCAACGAAATTGTGTTGTTTGACGTCTTAGAAGGGACAGAAGACGAGGAAGAGGAGAGGGTAGGAAACCGAGAAGAAGAAGAAAGGTGTGAATCGGAAGATACGCAGAGTGGAAGTGAAGAGGAAGAACAGAGCAATTTGGATGGGGGTGAACAAAATTTAATTGATACAGAGTTACCAAGATTAAAGGAAGATCAGGTGTATTTATATGACAAAGAAAGGTTAAAAACACAAATAAAACAAAGACAGAGAGATGATCGGCAGTTACAGAAGTTGTTTGACGTAATTAACGGGGAACAAAGTGAATTAGAAAAAATGAAACAGACTAAACAAGATTATGTACTTCAACCTTTCAGCAGACACCTACAGGAAATAATGTGTCAAGAAGGTTCTTTAATGAAGTTAGAAGAAGCAAGACAAATTCCTGTTATTGCTTATCATGATATGATTGACTTGTGCATGGATATCCATAAGAAATATTTCCACATAGGGAGGGACAAGTTGTTAAGAAAAATAAATAATATAGCATGGCATCCAAAAGTGTATCACATCTGTAGCATGATTACTAAAACATGCCTCAAGTGTCAGGAAAAGAAGGGTGTTCCAGCTCGAAGAAATAGACCCCCTACGTGGAAGATTGACGCTAAAGGACCATTCAATATTGTTGCCCTTGATTTAACGGAGTTACCATTGACAAATAATGGAAACAATTACATACTGGTGGGCATAGATGTGTATTCTAAGTGGTTGATGGCCGTGGCTATTCCAAACAAAAAAGCCGAAACTGTGTTAAACAATTTTCGAAATATGCTGGCTACTTTCTTGAAAAATCCAAAGGAGATCCAAATAGATAATGGGTCGGAATTTAGAAATCAATTAATAGATGGGTTTTTGGCAAAAAAGAATATCCATCATCAGTTGACTGCGGCTAATGCACCTATGATTAACGGGATCGTGGAAAGGGTCAATAGGTCTATATTAAACATGTTGAGGATGTTAGACGATGTCAGAACATGGGACTGTCAGTTGAGTGATATTATAAGTGCATATAATCATGTTATCACAGGGAATTGCATCAGACTCCTGCTAGCTTGTTTTTGGATAATGTTTGAAAAACAGAATCAGAAGAATTAACCTGGAAGAAAAAAGATCCTAATTATGAACCATTCAAACTTGAAGAGTTAGTTCTAAAAAAGAACATCTGTTGAAAACAAATTGGCTAAAAAGTTTCATGGACCTTATAGTATTGTTAAAGTTTATGGGAATGGTGTGCTATCTGACATACAACATAAGTACAGGAATACATTGCTATACCGAGTACACCAAGTTCACCTAAAGAGATTTCATCAACTTCCAAAAGAGTTACAAAGAGTAGATGAGGAAATAGAGAAAGTTACTTTATCAGAACATAGTTTTGAAAGATTCAATCCGTTGGATTTTAGAGTAGTTCCAAGGGATTTTGAGGGTTTTGAGGAAGAATCAACAAAAAATTCTTTTGCACTCAATTGGAAGAAAATCGAATATATTAGCATACCATTAGGATCAGGAGTTGGAAAGAAAATTAAGGAATTTACGGATATTGTAGTGCAGGTTGATGAATTGTGGAGACAAGAGTTGTTTGAGACAGAATCATATGTAGGGAGTATCTCAGAAGGTACCGTGCTATAGATATGTTGGAAGATACAGTATACTATGATACAATAAACATGGAATCATGGATCGTTGAAGAGATTAATAGGGTTTAGATAGATATTTTGCAAATTTTGTAGATAAATATATAAAAAAGAGTTTTATAAGTAAATACATTGCCTTAACAATTGGTAAATAATTGATTTGGCAATGGTGATTGAGTTAAATAGCAGCTGTTTCAACTGTGAAATATGAAAAGTACTAGTGTATTGTCTTGACAATCGAGTAGAGATTGTCTTGACAATTAGAAAAATGTGTTTGTATTTAAGAATAAATTTGAATAAAGGATTAAAAGTATAATTGTCTTAACAATTGAGAAAGGATTGTTTTGACAATAGAAAGAAATGTGGATTGCCTTGGCAATCCGTTAAAAAAAAGGCTCAAAGATTAAATGCAAGTGACAATAATTAACAAATTTAAAGATATTGACGAGTGCTTTAAGAATGTGAAACAGTAATCTTCCTCAAGAAATTCTTCTGTAATAAATAAATTTTGTTCCTTTCAGAATATGAGTACCAGGAGGAGAACCAGCAGACTAACCGAGACATTCAGAGAAAGTCGTAATAGTTAGAGATAGTCTGGTGCGAGCATTGGCTGAACATCCTGAATGGACACCATGCACAGAAATTCTATTCTGTTATAAAAATGGGTTGAAATTAATGAAGTTATTGAAACTTACCGATGCCATTCTCGAAAGAAACATGGAAAAGGAAGACGACTTGATCCGGTTAGTTATTCTGGTGGTTCTTCATTGCGATTTTACACGTCTGGAGTATTTTCGCAAGATGGGTAATAAGATCATGATGCCAAATTTGAACTTGGAAATGGAAAAGGTAGTTGCCACAATTGGGAGGCAATTAAACAAATGGGAAATACAATACCCATTCTGCAGAGTAATATGCACAGTTCCATTTATACCTGACTTTGACAGATACAATTACAAGTGGTTAAGAAGTCATATGAGCAGAGAACAAGTTGACCAACAGTATCCATCTGGAATTAGTCGTCGCTACTTGAGGGGATTTGTAGACGTGTTGAATGGTTTTTACGACCAGTGGGTGGAGTATATTCGTCCTAAACCTCTTGCCCTTGACAAGGATGGGGCAATACACATGGAAAAAGCCTAAACCCAGGTGTAGGGGCATTAGAACAAGAACAATTCCAAAAGAAGATACTGACCCTTATCCTGGACAAACAAGTGATGGAGTACACATGAAGGAACGAGCTGTTAAACACTTCTGGAGACTCTTTAAAGAGGCTATTAGACAATTCAAGAAATTTGATAAACGTGGATACAAATGGGAGGATAATCATCAAGAAATGACCTTATAGGCATTAAATTTTGAACCTGCTGAACCCTGTAGTGACCAAAATGATCCTAGAACATGGAAGGAGATTAGGAGCGGATGGTTGGAAAAAGATTTCTTAAAGTAAAGTGACCATATGGAGAAATTAAAGGTTCATTTTGTTGAAGTAAGGAAGGAAAATGCAATACGAATTATGAAACAGAGTTTGTGGTATAGTGACATTAAAATAAGACCAACATCTGAAGAAGTTGAGATTGTGGAAGAAAACCCAGACGCATACACTTAAAAGGTCACTATAGTGTGATCTTTTGAAGAGGAGGTATGGTAGGGCCTGGCATAAGATCTATTAATCCTGTATAGGGTTTTGGAAAAAAAAATGTTTTTTTCAAATCGTGTTTTTTTCAGGAAAAAAACATTTTTTTTTCATGTTTTTTTTCAGTTTCAGGTTTTTCGTTTTTTTCATTAAATGTATTTTTAAAAATATAAAGTGGCTAATATATTTCACTTGATTATTTTCATTTTTCAAATATAAGGATACTTGAAATTAAACAAATATTCAATTATGATTTATAAAATAGTAGAACTACCTTTCTCTTTATCAATTGTTTTCGTTACAATTTACAGTAGGTTGTAGCCTGCAGACTGCTGTTTGTAGACTTCTACTTACTAATTTAACTATGTATTTTACATTTGTATCATATAATCATATTTATAATTTACTTTTAAATATTAATGTATATTATATTTATATAGAATGAGTCTGAATGACAAAACTCAAAAGTGACTTAAGGGATGCAAATGAAATAATAAAAAATATTGAAATAAAATTATACCAAGATTGTAAATGAAGGAGGATGAGTGAATGACTAAATTAAATATTTGGCTTTGGAATATCAACTTTTGATTCACTAATCACTAGTCCCCACTCCCCAGACCCCAGTCACTACTGAGTACTGACTACTGTGCTGTGACTACTGTCAAGCTCATTATCACTGGGCTCATCAGCGTGATCAGCCACATTTAATTTTGATATGACTGATAAGTCTGATATCTCAGTCGTATGAAGTATCGTGTGAGAATGACAGTGGTGAAAGAGCAGGGGCGGTAACAGGACTCTTAAGCTTAGCTGCCTTAGCATAATCATCTCTCTCAGTTGGCAAATTTTCAGAATTTCCTAGTTCTAGATTATGAGCAATAAATACTAGTTTTATCAACGTCTACACAACAAAAGTTATATTTCATGCGAGGGCCTTTGCAACCTTTTATTTCCTTAAAAAGTACAGTCACACGACTTTTTGCATGTGGCATTTCTAAATTGATTAAATAATTATGATAAAAATGTTACTGAAAGCTGAAACAGAGTAAGAAAACATTAATGAAGCCACAAACAAAATATTATGAATATCAAAATTCAGAATATATGTTGCGGGGACTAGGAATGTCGAACAGATTCGGAAAAACTGAAATTAACTACAACTGAAATTCTGATTGAAACAGAATGAATCTGACTGTAACAATAAAGAAGAATACAAATCGACTTTTCCCAGACCCCTAATTATGAAAATGAAGAACTGTCAATGGTAGAATAGGAAAAATTTAAGTCCCACCGTGAATCTCTTCCCACTTCTAAGACCTTCAGTCTTCACTCTGATACTCTTGATATATGCTGAATAAAATGCAGTCGTACGCTGAAAAGGTCTTTAATCTTTCGGTGGGTAGTTGTCATGGAACTATCTGTCCGTTCAGTATCATCGCGTGTATTTGTGTGCATTGTCAAGTTGAAGGATGGAATTTTGATGAGTGAGTGGTGGTAAGAAAAATGACAGCGACAACCTTATTCAATCAATAATTATAATAAAGAATAATAAAACACGGGGATAATAAAAAAAGAGTAAAACTGAGACTTTACTTTCAAAAAGATTTTTACACAATATAAAATGTGTACATATAAACAAGAGAAACTCTATGAAATCATAGAGACGGTGAATTGATGAGACCTCAGTGGATTGAAATCAATCCAACGGTATCTGGGAGAGTGAAATAAATCCCTCGCGATTAATTCAGAAACAGAAATAATCAGCGAAATAATATAGACAATGATTTCAACAGCGTTGATCTTCTGAGATAGAAAAAGGATAGCAACTGAATTTAATGAAGTATTCTGAAAGATATGAGATGAAATGATGTCTGCGAGTGGCACTAAACCATACCTAAAAAACTGATATGCAGAACAATAAGAAATACCAAGTGGAAATATGGTATGGACGGAGATATCTTTGGGGAGTTTAGAAATACTCCTGAAATCCAGAAAAGAAGAATCTGTGACTGAAATAGTTTACGAAGTATCCCAAAAGAATGAAGAAGTAGTCTGCAATTAAAATTCAAATCCAAAATTGAAATATGAAGTTCGGGATTCAAAACCAAGGAATAAAATAGCCTGAAAACAAAATTAGAATGATCCAAGGATTAAAATCGCCCGCAATTAAAAGCCTGAAAGAGAAGACCATTGTAAATGCCTTATTTATCTTTTTATGTGAAATCAAATCAAAAGGTGTTTGTATTAAGAATCTTACCCAATTCGACGAGCTTGTATGGCTTGGGCTTGTAATGTCCTATGGAATGTAAGTCGGAGTTCAGGACGGATCTATAAAGAAAAGATGCTTTGAGTGATGATATACAATTTAAAAACTTGTCGTTGTGATTATAAATAGACTTGATCCTTACTTGTTCGGTCCAATAATGATGGGCAACTGTGTGGATCCTTTCCAGTTGTCAACTAGAGACAAAGAACATAAATATCCGCTTGGTGGCACTTCACAAATATAATAACTAACACCCGTCACTATACACTTTCACCAGGGTGTAGTTGGCACAGTAATAGTTACAGTAATTGTTTTGTCAGTATATAAAATTCACAACACAGTATAAAAGTTCAATGACGGTATTATAAAACACAACAGCAAAATATATAATCAAGTGCAACAATGAATATCTCATCTCAACCTAAAGAATAAACTTTGAGTACTTCTGGTGATAAAACATTATCAACCAGAAGTACGGGGGAAAAGAACATAATTGAATTAAACATGAAATGAAATAAATGAAATTAACCAAAATATAACTCCGTAATATTACCCTAATATTTATATTCCTGAGAAACAGAAAAACTAAAACTAATAATGGGACACCATCATATATAAGGATGATACTCACCATTATATATAAAATAAAAATATGGAAAACCCATAAAAATTTTGAACACAAACTCAGGGGCTTCCACCTTGTAGGAAATTGGAACCAAAAAATGTCCAAATTAGAGCATATTTGCTAAAATTTATAATATAATTGTTCAAACATGTAAATTCCACAATTTAATTGAAAATAATGAAAAAAACAAATTTTTACTTGTTTTTTTCAGGCTGTGTTTTTTTCATGAAAAAAAACGTTTTTTTCGGACAAAAGCGAGCTTGTATTTTTCCTTTCCCAACCCTAGTCCTGTATAATAGGTAAGCCATCTTTAATTTGTGTTAATAATAGAAATTGTAAATATAGGGCTTGTAATGTATTAGAAAGTAAAAATTTACAAATTGAATTAACTTTAGGTCATAAAGGTGTATGTGTATTATGTGTGGGTGTATTTGCTTATATGTGTGAATGTGTCAGTATATATATATATATTATATATATTATATATATATTCATATATATTATATATTATATATATATAATAATATTTATATATATAATATTATATATATATATATATATATATATATATATATATATATTCAAAATAAATGAATGATAGTTTGTATATGTAGTTATGAAAAGCTAAAGTGTGTCTGTTTGTATATAGTTAAAATAAGAAAAGATTTTAAATAATTATTTTAAGGTGATTTTATGTATAATAAATTAAAATGAGTAGACATAGGTATGTGTGTGTTTGTGAGGAAACAGTGTGTAAATATAGTGAATAAAGTTATATGCTATGTTATGTTAATTATAAAATGACAAGAGGGAAAAATAAGAAAGTTTATATTTCGAAATTAAATAGATAGGTTAAAAATGGAAAATAAAGAATTTTGATAGCCTAATTACAAAGAATAATCTTAATATATTTTATTTTGACAGAGTAGACAACATCGATCCAAAAATATACTGAAGGAAATTTTTAAAGTGGCAACCTACTATGACGTCATAAAAGCGAATCAAAATGACGGACATGGAGCAGAAAAGCATTCACTTGTTGTCTGGACTCTGCCGTGTTGACATGATACTTTCCGTTATTTAAATATGGATTTATTTTTGAAAAAGTTTCTTAGAATTATTTTGTATATTTAAAAAACAGTGATTAATAATTTGTAAATAAAGCAATTCATTTATATATATATTTGAAGTTCTGATTGTACTCTGGAAATAGTCAGTTATTTTGTATTTTTATCTCTTTTCTACAACAGCTTGAAAGATTTAAAGGTAATAAGAGTTATTGAATAGTTGAGTGAATTGAATATTATTGCCTTGGCAGTTGGCGTAATTCAAGGCTATTGCCGTGGCAGTTGGCATTTCTTTAAAGGTAGATAATTAAAATATTATTGCTTTAGCACTTATAGGTTATGAATATTAATGCATTGGCAAAGAGAAGTTGGACATAGAAATAATTATTTAAATGACTATTTGAGAACTGATAAATACGAAGCCACTTTGATTAATTTATTGTTAGAGTTGTATAGAACCAATTTAAACTGAATTAATTTAAAGGAATTTGTAAGAGAAGTTTACAGTTATTGATTATGTGTCCTTTTTCTTCACAGTGAAGACATTTGTTCTGTTGTGCATAGCATTCAGATTGCAAATGTCCCCGCTTTCTGCAAAAACGACAATAAGAACGGGATTTACATGTGCGGATGTCTTGGCCATTCCTTTTGCAATAATTGCAGTTAGGTAGTTTTTCACCTCTAGATCATTGTTGTTGTGTAGGTCTTTTTATAGGCAATGTATTATAATTTTCATTCTTAGTGAAAGTATTAGTAGGTGTTTGAAACTCGTTGAGTCAATAAGAAAGTATTCATCAGCTGAGTGAGCACTTTCAATATCTGCTGATTTTGCTGGAGTAATTGTATCATTAAAGTAGTAGTGTTAGTATCGGATGGAACTTGTGCATATTTGTACCCATTTGGATGACCTTTGTCATTCGGTGGAGGTTGAATTATCTGCGGTGGTTCGAACCCAGGTGGTGGCTTTAACGGAACTTGAGGCTGACAATTGTAAACAGAATAGGGGATTGAATACATTGGAAGATTCATTCCAGATGGAGTTATATATAATATAGTTTGATGATATGATATTGTTGGCACCTTCATATTATGACAAGTCGTATTTATAGGCGATGACACTGAGGTCATAGAAGGGGTTGTGTTGTTAAATGTATTCACTGACTCAGAAATGGATACTGTTTTATGATTGTAATTTGTCGTCGAAGAAAGTGTAGTCTCTGCCATGATGTTAATAATGGGTAAGTTTATTTTTTTTCAAAAATAACCAAAAATGAGTAATAATTTTAAACCATAACAAGAAGGAAAGAAGGATAGTGAAGGAAGTTAATAGGAAAGTAACTAGGGAAGGGTAGCGATATGAGCCAAGGGTAGTATCAGAAACTACGTTCTGCTACCAAATATAATGAACTAAAATAGGGGGTGAAATGATGATGTGATTATTAGTTCACTAATAAATAAAAATGCGCAGTAGCAAAAATAAATAAAGAAAAATAATAATAGAAATATGAAATAGTCAATATAACTTACGTTGAAAAGAAAAGATGAAGAGGAAAACATGGCTTGGGCCCATAGAAGCCATTTGTTCACTTACAATAATGAAAACACTTCCCCTAAGCTTCCACTTAACCACCCCATGCAATACATAAGATGTTGATAGGAAGGTATTTGTCAAGCCTCAAAACAGCCACACATGCAAAGGAAATATAAATAACTTGGACTCAAACAATCAAATAAAAGCATGGGCAAATGGGCAATATATATATATATATATAATATTGAAGACAATAATATGTTTACCTTTAGCAAATACGCTTTACATTAAATGTAAATGATCATAGGTTTATTTCTTTTAAAATTTTGAAGGTAGGATAAGTATTTAAAATTTTATTTCCTTTTTAGTAATTTTAATATATTTCAAAATAACTATATAAAAATTTATATATATATATATATATATATATATATATATATATATATATATATAATATATATATATATATACTATATATTATTACGTTTGGAGTAATTTAAAAAGAAGGCTTGTGTGATAAAAACCAACGTTCTGGGTCGGAATCTATATTAACAGAATAATAAACAGAAATATATTTTTAAAATTTTTAAACAAGTGTAATAATTAAAGTAATAATAATAATAATAATAACAAATTACAATTCTTTAATATAAACAGTAACCACATGAAAAACAATCCGTCTCTATTAGTTTAATTAAACCATTTTCTTTTCAAGGGGAGACATTATTTTTAATATAATAATTCCTTATATAGTTATGTTCTTATCACCCAATAAAATATAAAAAAGTTCACTTAAATCAAATAAATGTAAATGCATAATAAAAGCAGTAATAATCACTGAATGTTTTTCACTAAATATCAAAATGCAGCAAAACACAAGATCGAATAGTAGCACAAAATCAAATATGGTATACGAAGAATTAGGTTTAAGAAAATAAACGCACAAATATCATTACCCTTTACTTCGAGAAATACTTGTGTGATTAGAATTTTCACGGCACAAAATCAACCAAAAGAATGAGCAGGTGATTTGTAAATAACTTTGTAAGATGCGTGGCCACACTATCTTGATCACCAAGATGTAGTTCGTAAGTTTAGGAAGAGATTCAAAATCCTTTGCGAGGGGAAGATGGTGGAGACGTTCTAGCGAAGAAAACGAGATTTTGGTCACGTGAGAAGTGTAGGACCGCAATATTCAAAAAGAAGAAAACGGAAGGTGACATGGCTCCCCTCCGAACAACGGAGTGTCGTGAGGAATCAATCAAGGTGTAAATCGGACAACTGGGCGTAGTGTTCGTCCATAACGCGACTTGGAACGAGGTAGACAAGACGGTAAGGTTTGAGTCCGAATAGGTTCCGGAGTCTGAGGAGAAGTCTGTATTGGAGCAGGAGGCGGAGATGTCTGCATTGGGCAGGAGGCGAGAAATCGAAGCGCTGGGGCGCTGAAGTAGCTGCGAAGGAGTTGACAATACTGAGGAGGTGGTAGAGGGGGTCAGGTGGCAGAACAACCGTTGATGTAAAAGGCACAAAATGGGCATAAAGTCGGTATTATCTTGCGAGGTAGAGGTAGAGGGAACAGGTGCAGGAAGTGGAGAAAGAGTGGTGGAAGAAGCGGGATCATGGTCGAAATAAGCCGGTTTGATCCTATCCACTGAGATATTTTCCACTTTGCTCCCCTTCTGTAAAGTGAAGTACTTTCGGTAGCGTTTTAATACGAGGAAGGGACCGTCATAGCGGGCTTACAACGGACTACGGTGTGAGTCGTGCCGAAATAATACATGAGAGCATGTGTCCAAATCCGCAGGCATGTAGGTTGGACGAGGGGAATGACGTGGGCAAAGATGGTTTCCATGCCTCGGTACACTGACGAAGGCGGGCCAGGAAGGTGTGACTGGTTTCGTTAGTTTTTTGGTAGAAGGAAGGATAAAACTCACCAGGTTATTCGAGATTGGTAGAAACCGTAAACGAGCTCAGGCAGTATTCGAGGCAATATTTTGAGGGTTTCTTTGTCGAAGTCTGATACCGAGGCAGGACAAGAGGAAAAGTTCGGACCAATTGTCCTGGTGTTTCCGTGGGCCATAAGAGAAAGCTTTTAAGCTGCCCGTTTGAAACCGTTCTACCTTTGCCCTGAGCTTTGCGGATGATAGCTGCAAGAGCGAAGGCGCTTGGAGCCGATTAAAGTCATAATGTCCTTCCAAAGGTGAGACTCAAACTGCCTACCCTGGTCTGTGGAAACGGTCGAAGGTGTGCCAAATCTGGCTATCCAGTTGTATAGGAATGCCTGAGCAATTGTCTCGCTGGAAGTATCTCGCAAGGGAATGGCTTCTACCCATCGAGTGTATCGGTCTATTGCAAGTTAAAATATGTGTGAAACCATTTTGAGGGTTGCGTAATGGGCTGGACTATATTCAACGCTGCACCTGTAAAACGTTCACCCAGGGGAAGAAATTGTGAAAGAGGTTGCTACAGTGGGCCTGCTGCACTTTGGATTTTTGGCAGTTGAGACACTGCGTTGTCCACAGTTTAACATCCTTTAGTAGGGACGGCCAGACGAAATGTTTGCCAATATTAACTTGACTACCTTTTACCCCTGGGTGCGACACATCGTGAATGGTGTGAAATACCTTTCTGCGCATGGGGGTTGGTATGACTGGACGAGAATGTGCGGAAGAGACGTCGCATAACAAAGGCGGAAAACCAAAAATTTCTACAGTTTGAATGTCGTAAGAAGAAGCAGGAGGAAAAACAATCTCTTCGAGTTGCTGCAGGCGAGCCATTTCGACGAAATCGATGTCAGGTAAAGGAGAGATTGCGTTAATTCGGGATAGAGCATCGGCAGGAATATTGTCTTTACCTTTTATATGGCGAATTTCAGTGGTGAATTGTGCAATAAATTCCAGGTGGCGGGCTTCACGAGGGGACTGTTTAACTGTGGAAGCTGTAATGGCATGGGTGATGGGTAAATGGTCGGTTATGACATGGAATTCACGACCATCTATGAAATAACGGAAGTGCTTAATAGCTAGATATATTGCTAGAAGTTCTCTACCAAATGCGCTGTACCTTGTTTCAGGCGGCTGGAACTTTTTAGAAAAGAAAGCTAATGGACGCCATTCGTTATTAATAAACTGTTGCAGCACAGCACCTGCTGCGAAATCTGAGGCATCAGTGTTGATCCTAGTCGGGGCTGTGTCGGATGGAAATATAAGTAACACGGAAGAAGCAAGGGCTTCTTTGATGGCGGTGAAGGCATTAGTTGCTTCGTCGTTCCAATCTACAGTGACAGAAGCAGCCGATCCTTTACGTGGATGCTTAAGAAGTGCGTGAAGAGGAAGGAGAATTTTGGCGGCAGATGGAATGAAACGATGGTAAAAGTTTACCATGCCTAAGAAACGACGAAGTTGACGCTGTTTGACGGGTTTCGGAAAGTCACGAATCGCTGCCACACGATCCTCAAGAGGACGTATACCGTCGGCAGAGATTGTATGTCCGAGAAAAGTTAGAGATGAAACTCCAAATTCACATTTGGAAGAGTTGATGCATAGACCATATTCGCTAAGTCTGGTAAAAACTTGCCTGAGATGTGAAGTGTGTTCTTCTGGAGAAGCACTGGCAATCAATAAGTCGTCTATGTAGGCGAAGACGAAGGGTAAACCGCGTAGGACTGATTCTAGGAAGACGTTTGAATGAGTTGACTTGCTTTCTTAAACCGAATGCTTCGAAGAAAAATTCGATAAAGACCGAAGAGGAAGATGAATGATTGCAGTCTATGATGTCGTTCGGTTTCACAGGAATTGAAAAAATGCGAGAAATTAAGTCGATCTTTGAGAACTATAGTACAAACCAGAGAGGTAGGATGTGACAATCCTGTTAAATGAGGTACATTATTTTAACGGTCCGGCGGTGATTCGCATTTAGGCAGCGAATAGTCGCGGATTGGGCGGTAATCTCCATTAGGTTTGAGTACCATATGCAAAGGAGAGGCGTAATCGGACTTTGAAGGTCGGATTGCCCTTCTCTAAGAGAGATTCAAACTCTAACTTTGCCGCTTGAGTTTATCCGGTGCCAAGGAACGTCGAGCGATGAGAGAAAGTGGAGGTCTGCCGTAAGTTCATGTGAAGAACAACATTGGTTTGACTGAGGAATTTTGAACTGGAGAAGTAATGTTCGGGAAAATCAGGTAATTTAATAGATTTCAACAATATTATTAGATTGAGAAAGATGTAGCCACTGAATGATGCGGGATGCACGGTACAAGGACGGAGAGAAGATGAGTCTCAAAGTCTATGATGCGGTTGTGATTCATGTCAACAAGAAGGTTGAAGTGTGACAGAAAGTCGGCACCTATTATTGGTAAAGTGACGTCGGCTATCGTGAAGTCCCATATAAAGTCACGACGAAACGAGAGCGTTAAATGGAGTCGTTTGGTACCATAAGTGTTGATGGTGGTGCCGTTGGCGGCGCGTAAAAAGCCTGATGCTTCTGGAGCATGAGTTTTCCCGAGGATGGAACGTGGAACAGCTGAGATTGAGCTCCCACTATCTACGAGGTAAGATAGTTTGGTGGAGGGATCGTAAACACAAAGTAAGTTTGACGCTTTTGAGACCACCCCGAGCGTATTTACGGAGTGGTGTTGGAGTTTAAATTCTCGAAAGTACAAGGCTTAAGACAAGACCGTGTTTGGTCTCCAAAACTTGGTGATTTCTACATATGCCTTGCTGGTTATGTGACGGAAACTGAACCAAGGCCTGAGAAGTGACTGGAGAAGAGGCGAACTTGGCGAGAGTAGCGTGAACGACCATATGAACGCGTTGCATAGTGAGGCGAGAAATATGCCATTAATTGTAAGAGAATAAGTAGTTGAAGCATTGAGGGGAGGCTGGATATGAAGGAGGTGTGAATAAGGCATGAATGAGAGATTGAGGATGAGGATTACTGTTGAGTATGAGGAATTATTGTTGTTGAGGATAAGGATGTTGTTGAGCTACAGGAAGGAGAGGAGGAACGTAAGGAGGAGGAGGAGGAACAGTGGAACGCGTTTCCAGTGTGCGAATTCTGTTAGTCAAATCCATGATAGTGTTCTGTAACACTTGAAGTTGGGACACAATATAAGCATTTTCGGGGGGCGGCGGTTGGCGAATTGCGTTGACTGACTCATGTACATGCGAAAAGAGACGCTGGTGTGTTAAGTTAGCATGCTGATGGAATCCGAGCATTATGCCGAAACTTGTTGAAGGTTATGTCTGCATCGTAAGAGGTTTTCGCTTTGCAAAACTCTGTCGGCAAAGTAGCAAGTTCTGTAACAATCTGGGATCAAACCGTTGATAAGCGCGAGCGTGCATCCGTGGTAGGAAGTTTCTAGTAGGAAGATGAGGACGTACAATATGTATTAAGGTTACCCACGGAGGCCGTCGAGCAGATTGGAGCATGTCAGATAATAGAAACTGACGGTAATCGATTCGCCAAGAGAACACAGTCCAAAAAGTTTTTTTTACTTTTTCAGCATCTGTTTCTCCTAGACGGTTTAGGAGTTCTGTCTTAAGTTGGGTATAAGGTTGATTGTGAGAATGCAATGAAGGTAAAATGTCCTTCAGGCGCTGCAAAACGGGAACAGGTAATATATTTAAGAGTGCCCTAAAGTGGGGCATGTTCATTAGTTGACTCGAGCTGGAGCTCAAGTAGCGTAAATGTTAGGTCTAAATCGTTGTTAACAAACTTTCCAGTATGAGCGTTAGGTGTTTCACTGTCTGAAGCAGGCTGTTGCGATATCACATTGATGTTGTCGGTGTTTGCAGCATCAGGAGGAGACATAATTTATAAATATTAATAATTGTAAGATTGTAAAAAAAAAAAAAATTTTTTTTGAAAGAAAAAATACGAAATTAAAATGTGCTTAAAAAAATGCAACTTACGTACACTAAATACAGGGGAATATAATGGTCAAGACCAAAAGACCGCACTAAATTATACAATAATATATAAATGGTGATAAAAATATATATGAGGCCGCTTTTACGGGCCAAAATAACGTAAAAATAATTAATTGAAAATGTAAAGTGGACGGGAATTC
>JABUQX010001607.1:5000-7500 GCA_015478945.1 Trachelipus rathkii | reverse complement strand
GACACTCATAAATAGCCAGGGCTTCTTCTTCACCAGTGCTTGTGTCTGCTACAGGAACTCCTAGCAGTTGTTCATTTTCACCATAAGAAATTAAAACAGCTATTCGTTCTTTCTGCTCTGTCTTTAGAACGTCTGGTAGAAGTTTCCCATCCCAATGAACTTCAACAGCATCCTTCTCTGGTATATAAATTCCTTCCAAGATCTTCTCAGTTTATTTTTCTCTGAATACTTTTCGCCTTTCATGGATGGTGGTTTTTGACACTTTGAACTCCTCAGAATTCTCTCCAAGTGCTTCTATGGTAGCTATAAGTATTCATGTGGCATTTCTGTCAGATACCTTACACCGATCCAACAACAGAGATAGTTTCATGGTTAAAATTTCCCTAACGCCACGCTTCATCCTTTTGCTATGAGGGTCCAGGAAGTTCCTCGGTTTCTTGAGAAGTACAAACGTCCATTGGCAGCACATCCTCGATATCTTCATCGCATGCGTTTTCCTCTTCATCACTGTCCTCATCTTCATTATCAGTCTCTATGAACAAAAGAAGAGAAAGAAAAAGGACCAAATTAATTATGATAATAGTTAAGTTACGTGGCTTATCTTGTTTTGTTGGTGTTTTTGTAAAAACTAAACAATAGAACCAGGGGATGTAAACGCACCTAGCAAAAGATCAATATTCAAGCAAAAATAAAAGAATCTTACTTATGTCGAATAACATTCCACTTTGAATTTGCTCGTTCATTCTTCGGCAAGTTCCTTTTAGTTTCTTCAGCCGAGCTAACTTCAGATCAATCCAAGCATAGAGCCTGCCGACCCTTTATCCCTTTGTTTCAAAAGAAAGCTCCTTGTCTTGCTTCTGATTTCATCATGGCCAAGGCATCTTGATGCGATATCAAAGGTATCATCTACCTTTGAGGCGAACTCTTTGATTTTGTTCGTTTAGCAGGCTGATGTTTATATTGGTCTTTTGTACATTCTCCACTCTGTGTGAAGTATCTCTAATTAGTAGATAGCACTTCGCATGTTTGGTAGGAATCTGAGTTTTCCTAGAAAACAAGAAACTATCTTGTCTGGTAATTCTTGGCCTGAATCTCTAGATTTAATTTCACAGTACGCAAATTGTAGAACAAAGTGGCCAAAACTTGACGATTGGAGGGCAATTTACAACGGTTATCTGGTGAGCCGGATAGCCTACAAGGAAAATTTTATCTTTGGTTTCTGCTTCTTATGGCAGAGCGAGGAACCATTTCTTTTCTATTTTATTTTTAAATAAATAAATAAATTAATAATATAAAATTACAGCGAAATATTTGGTTCGAATTAGCATGTAAGATTAACAAAACAAAAATAAAAAAAAAAGTGTCCTTAAATCTAAACTTACATGAAAATGATATATAATATGTTACGTGTGGCTGTTATAGCTGGGTTTGAATAGAAGTAGAAATAAATATATATATATATAAATATAAATTAGTTACAATAATATTGCCTTTAATTGAGACAAATCATGAGAAAATAATGAGGGGGTCTTCCGGAATCAGCCTCAAAGTCGCTAGTCAGCCAAAAGCGTTTTTTTTTAACTTAGCGCAGCGCACAGGTTCACATTGCTCAACGTTGTGCTCAAAATTTTAACCATAAGCTGTAAAATCTGGAGAGGCTTATCACTTGTGATTCCCTTGACCAAAACTTCCAACATCAATTTTTTGTCGACCTCACACGATTACTAATATATTATATATATTAATATATAAATAGAAATAAATAAAATATAATTATAAATACTTATATATATATAATATATATATATATATATTTATATAGATATATATAGTATAATATATATATATATAAAATATCTATAGTAGCTAATATACTATATATAGTTTAAAATAGTAAACAATATATATATGTTTCAATTATAATATAATATATATTATAATATATATACGGATTATATATATTAGATGATTTCATAGCGTGATATAGTCCGTGTCTTAAATCATTATATTCACAATAACCCTCATTCCCGCTCATTTAATATTTTTGCAGATATCAGGATATTATCATCTTTCAATTAATGAGTTTATATTCTTGCACTAACTTATATTATTATAATATTTTTTATATATTATAATAATTATATATATATATATTATTTATTAGTTTTACCCTTTATTAAAAAGATACATTTTTATATATTATATATATATATAATATAGTAGATATATATATAGTGATTATATAGGTATATTTATATATATACGTATATAATATATAATATATATTATATATAAATATATATACGAAAAACTAATATAAATAATTAATATATATATATAGAACTATATAACTCACTTATATACTAATATTAAGTGATGAGGACGATTACTGAAATTTTGCCAGATAAGATGGACGATGACGAACTTAGAGCAAATTTTGCCGAGATGACGATGACCGATGACCGAGACCGATGACGATTAATGAAAAAAATCATTAAAA
>JABUQX010001606.1:30000-33682 GCA_015478945.1 Trachelipus rathkii | reverse complement strand
CCTCCTTATAATGATCAAGCTTTTTCCCAGACTCTACGTTCCTCCAATTATATTCTTATCTCTGTTAACTTAATTCTATCTCTTTAGTCTCCCACAGAAAAGACCCCGCTGTACCGCGAGGAAATGTTTGGTACTCGAAGTCGGACTAGAGGTCGTACTCTTTGAATTCCTTTGGAATGATTATTGCTTCAGAAGGAGGGATCCCTTGGAGTGCACAGAAAGCATTAATCCAGGGTTAATACTCTCTGCGCATGGAGTATATTCCATATTAATTCCCTTGAACCTTAAAACTAAACAAACCTTGGTTTAGTTCATCTTGATCTCATGATATTTGCCCCCAAGACGCTGACTCCATGAATTAAAATTGTCTTCAAAATCCAAAAACCTACTCAACTTCTATTTCATCCCGGAAGGGCAAATTCTATTCTCCGTGTCACTAAAAGCTCTTCTCCATACAAAATGCAATGATCTTTTTAGTTCCTCTTCTTCATTCTCTTTCTGACATTTTGTAAATAATGTAAACTCTAACATTGAATCTTCCTTTTAACTTCCTCTAGTATCTTCGGACAGAACAAACGTCGTTTAACTTCTGCTAAAGCTGAAGTTTTCACTCAAACCTTTACCTCTAGTTTCACCTTTGACGATTCCGGTGTTATATCTCCTTCTCCAACCAACTCTAGTTCATTTATGTCTATCTAACATTGTAATATTTCTAAAGATGTTCTTTCTGCTATCTCTGAGCTTAACACTAATGAAGGAGTACGGAGATGATGATATTCCCTCTGTCGTTCTCAAAACTTATGATTTTGAGCTTGCACCCTGGCATGGTCCTCTATTTCTGCTCTTGTCTTTCCATTTCGATCTTTCCCTTTCTGTTGGAGACGTGTGCCAATCCAGTCTGTGCCGAAGAAATATTTATTCAACTTCCCTTCTGATCTTATCTTCAGTGAACTCTGCTTATGTTCGGTCTGAATCCTTGTTGTAAGATAACATGGTTCTTTTGGAGGAGGGTATGACCTAGTTGATTTTACTACCAACCTTCCAGAACTATTTGCTAATATAAGGACTGCAAAGGCATTAAACACATTTATACACAAAAATAGTGGATCTGGAACTCCATCGTAATTCATTTTACACCAAACCACCTCAGAAACACGATGATAGAACTCCAAAGAAGAACGAGAGATCTAAAATTATAAAATTTAACCCGTGGAATGAATTTATAAGCACCACCAAGACAGGGACATCCCGCGCCCTTCCTGTCCACACTTCGGCGTATGGTCAAGCAGCGGCACCGCACAAGGTGAAAAAACACTCAGCAGACCGGGGGATCATATTTTATTGATAAGGTAAACTGCATTAACCGCAGTGTCAATAAGTATTGATAAAAATACCCCTTTCTGAGCTATTCACCCTGCTGGGATTGAACCTGGGCCCTAGCAGATGAACGCGTATGTGTTTGACCACTACGCCACGATGGACTAAAAGAAGAACGCGAGAATTCTTCCTGTGGTGAATATAAGCACCCACCAAGACAGGACATCCCGCGCCCTTCCCGTCCACACTCGGGCGTAGGGTCAAACAGGGCACCGCACAAGGTGAAAAATACTCAGCAACCGGGGGATCATATTTTATTGATAAATAACTGCATTAACCGCAGTGTCAATAGGTAATGATAAAAATACCCCTTTCTGAGCTATTCACCTTGCTGGGATTGAACCTGGGTCCTGGGAAGAATTCTCGCGTTCTTCTTTTAGTCCATCGTGGCGTTGTGGTCAAACACATACGCGTTTATCTGCTAGGGCCCAGGTTCAATCCCAGCAGGGTGAATAGCTCAGAAAGGGGTACTTTTATCAATACCTATTGACACTGCGGTTAATGCAGTTACCTTATCAATAAAATATGATCCCTTTGTTTGCTGAGTATTTTTCACCTGTGCTGGTGCCCTGCTTTGACCCTACCGCCCGAGTGTGACGGGAGGTGCGCGCGTATGTCTCTCCCGTACGTCGTACTAACAAAGGGGATTGGGGCGGCGAGGCGTTTGGGTGCTTGTATTCACCACAGGAGAATTCTCGCTTTCTTCTTTAGTCATCGTGCGTAGTGGTCAAGCACCACACACGTTCATCTGCTAGGGCTTTGGTTCAATCCCAGCAGGGCTCAGAAAAGGGTATATATATATATATATATATATATATATATATATATATATATATATATATATATATATATATATATATATATATATATATATATATATATATAATATATATATATAACCATAATTATTTTATTATTTGGAAATTTTCGCTAAACTTTTTAAAAATTATTTTGTACATCTTAAAGTTTGAGGTTTATTTATATTCCCCATTTTGCACAATTAAATTTCAAATTAAGTAAATTTAAATTTACAAACTTTTTCAGAAATAAAATTTTATGCTCAAATATTTTGTTTTTTTTTTTATTTTTATTTTTATTTTTTAAATTAATTCTGATTTAAGTAGCAAAGTAGTTAGCCATTAAAATTTATTAATATCATTTAATTTAATTCAAAGATATTTGCAAATTAAATAGGATTTTATTTTATTTTCATTTTTATATAATTATTATATAGAAAATAAGTAAAATTTTATTTTCTAAAAATAAAAAAGAACAAAAGTAATGATAATAATAATAATAATAAGAATAACAACAACAACAACAACAACAACAACAACAACAACAACAACAACAACAACAACAACAACAACAACAACAACAACAACAACAACAACAACAACAACAACAACAATAATAATAATAATAATAATAATACTAATAATAATAATAATAATAATTAATAATAATAATAATAATAATAATAATAATAATAATAATAATAATAATAATAATAATAATAATAATAATAATAATATAAAAATAATTAATAATAATAATAATAATAATAATAATATAATAATAATAATAATAATAATAATAATATAATAAAAATAATAATAATAATTATTAATAATAATAATAATAATAATAATAATAATAATAATAATATAGAAATTCTACATCAGCTTTTGTTTTAATATAAGTTTTAGTTTTTACTTCCAATTCCCTAAATATTTTCTTCTGATATTCATTTAATTTCCTTAATATTAATCTAGAGAATAATTTACAAAGAAAGTAGGAGGCATATTTATATTTATTAGTTCCTGAATAATTCATTCATTTGTTAGAATCGAAACTCTGAAGATGTCCGAGGTTTACGAACGAAACCGGTCAGGATCTAATAAATATAAATATGCCTCCTACTTTCTTTGTAAATTATTCTCTAGATTAATATTAAGGAAATTAAATGAATATCAGAAGAAAATATTTAGGGAATTGGAAGTAAAAACTAAAACTTATATATAATAATAATAATAATAATAATAATAATAATAATAATAATAATAATAATAATAATAATAATAATAATAATAATAATAATAATAATAATAATAATAATAATAATAATAATAATAATAATAATAATAATAATAATAATAATAAATAATTGAAAATTATAACAATGATAACTTGCCTCAAGGTTAATAATTTTATTCACTGAAATAATAGTAAAAATAATAATAATAATAATAAAATTAATAATAATAATAATAATATTAATAATAATAAAATATTTATATTAATA
>JABUQX010001606.1:0-15000 GCA_015478945.1 Trachelipus rathkii | reverse complement strand
TTGATAA
This sequence comes from Trachelipus rathkii, assembly GCA_015478945.1. NCBI lineage: Eukaryota > Metazoa > Arthropoda > Malacostraca > Isopoda > Trachelipodidae > Trachelipus > Trachelipus rathkii. Next base: position 14,993 of record JABUQX010001606.1, on the reverse strand, counting down.
GGTAAGCTGCATTAACCGCAGTGTCAATAAGTATTGATAAAAATACCTAATCAAACCACCCACCCCACCCCCCCCCCCCCCCCCCCCCCCATGCTGCGCATCGAACCTGGCGCCCTAGCATTGAACGCGTATGTGCTTGACCACTACGCCACGATGGACTAAAAGAAGAACGCGAGAATTCTTCCTGTGGTGAATATAAGCACCCACCAAGACAGGACATCCCGCGCCCTTCCCGTCCACACTCGGCGTAGGGTCAAGCAGGGCACAATAAAATACGATCCCCCGGTTGCTGAGTATTTTTCACCTTGTGCGGTGCCCTGCTTGACCCTACGCCCGAGTGTGGACGGGAAGGGCGCGGGATGTCCTGTCTTGGTGGGTGCTTATATTCACCACAGGAAGAATTCTCGAGTTCTTCTTTTAGTCCATCGTGGCGTAGTGGTCAAGCACATACGCGTTCATCTGCTAGGGCCCAGGTTCAATCCCAGCAGGGTGAATAGCTCAGAAAGGGGTATTTTTATCAATACTTATTGACACCGTGGTTAATGCAGTTTACCTTATCAATAAAATACGATCCCCCTGTTGCTGAGTATTTTTCACCTTGTGCGGTGCCCTGCTTGACCATACGCCCGAGTGTGGACAGGAAGGGCGCGGGATGTCCTGTCTTGGTGGGTGCTTATATTCACCACAGGTAGAATTCTCTCGTTCTTCTTTGGAGTTCATCATCCGTGTTCTGAGGTGGTTTGGTGGTAAATGAATTACGATGGAGTTCCAGACATCCACTTTTTTGTGAAAAATGTGTTTAACCTTTGGCAGTCTTATATTAGCAAATCGTTCTGGAAGGTGTAGTAAAATCACTAGGTCATACCCTCTTCCAAAATGAACCATGTATCTTACAACAGGATTCAGCACCGAACATAAAGCAAAGTCAACTGAGATAAGATCAGAGGAGTTGATATATTTTTTCGGCATAGACTGGATTGGCACACGTCTCCAACAGAAAGGGAAAGATCGAAATGGAAAGACAAGAGCAGAAATAGAGGACCATGCCAGGGTGCAAGCTCAAAATCATAAGTTTTGAGAACGACAGAGGGAATATCATCATCTCCGTACTCCTTCATTAGTGTTAAGCTCAGAGATAGCAGAAAGAAGATCTTTAGAAATATTACAATGTTAGATAGACATAAATGAACTAGAGTCGGTTGGAGAAGGAGGTATAACACCGGAATAGTCAAAGGTGAAACTAGAGGTAAAGGTTTGAGAGAAAACTTCAGCTTTAGCAGAAGTTAAACGACGTTTGTTCTGTCCGAAGATACTAGAGGAAGTTAAAAGGAAGATTCAATGTTAGAGTTTACATTATTTACAAAATGTCAGAAAGAGAATGAAGAAGAGGAACTAAAAAGATCATTGCATTTTGTATGGAGAAGAGCTTTTAGTGACACGGAGAATAGAATTTGCCCTTCCGGGATGAGATAGAAGTTGAGTGGGTTTTCGGATTTTGAGGACGATTTTAATTCATGATGTCAGCTTCTCGGTGGCAAATAACACGAGATCAAGATGAACTAAACCAAGGTTTGTTAGTTTTAGTTCAAGGGAATTAATATGGAATATACTCCATGCCAGAGAGTATTACCTGGATTATGCTTTCTGTGCACTCCAAGGGATCCCTCCTTCTGAAGCAATACTCATTCCAAAGGAATTCAAAGAATACGACCTCTAGTCCGACTTCGAGTACCAAAAACATTTCCTCGCGGTAAGCGGGGGTCTTTCTTGTGGGAGACTTAAAGAGATAGATTAAGTTACAGAGATAAGAATATAATTGGAGGAACGTAGAGTCGGGAAAAAGCTTATCATTATAAGGAGAAAGATTAGAAGTCAAAAAGTCAAGAATCTTAGGTTCATCTCAAAGACGATCAGGGATACGGGTAGGGAACCTCATCAACTGCTGAAGGTTATTCTGGAAAGAAAAATTGAAGGTAAGTTCATCGGCTGTGTCTTGAGAACTTGAAGAAAGCCATTGGCAACGGTGAACATTGAAATCACCAAGAATGGTGATTTCAGAGAATGGAGAAGAAGAAAGAATGTGATCTATTTTAAAGTTTAGATAAGATAAAGAATTTAGGATAGATAAATTAGAAAAATAAACAGAACAATTGAATTTAGTCTTAGACTTGCAAAAGAGCCATGAGACACAAGGTTCTAAATTCAGAAAACCCCAAAGTTTTAACACGAGAACACACATCTTCGTTGTCGACATATTCACAACAACCGCCTTTGGCTGAAAATTGCTGACACAGGCAGTAAGATGAAACGAAGTAGGGTTTGCTATCGGAGGCTAAAGTACCTGAGTTTCAGTAAAGAATAAGAAGTGAGATTTAGATAAGAAGAGAGGTGGTGTTCAACAAAGTAGAAATTAGAATGAAGACCGCGATGTTGCGGAAGTTAATGAAAAAATGACCGTGCACCAGAGTAAGCCAGTGGCGAAATCGTTGCGGCACTGACCCCTTCACCTGAAGCCGCCAACTCCCAAGTTGTGATGGGGGAAGGAGTGGACGAGGGGCATTGTTTGGATGCTATCCCTTCAATCATCCCAGAGACAGGTCTTCGTTTCGCTGTTTTTTTTTATGGAAATGTTTGAGTAAGTTCTTGTAAATCTGTGTAGGAGATGTGAAAGTAGGGGAGGGGGAGGGGATGGGAATCAGAGCGCTCCATTATAGTCGAGGGTTCGCTAGAAATACTTTCTGAGAAGGTGAAACGCAAAAAAGGACTAACCACGGCGCAATGGAATGCAGGAGGATGGATGTACCTACCAAACATGACTCTCAGTGGGATATTATATAATATATATATTTCATATTATTATAACATTAATACTATAATAATATATATATATTATATATTATATAATTACTATATAATATATATATATAATTATAATATATATATATATACATAAGTATATACTAATATATATATAATATATAACTATTATATAATATATATATATATATATAAATAATACTATATATAATATATACTACCTATATATATATATATATATATATAAAAATATATACATATATTATATATATAATGATATATTATATACTATATATATATAATATATATATATTTATATATATATTATATATATTACTATATATATATATATAACCTATTTTATATATATATACTAAATCTATACTATATAATATATATATAAACCTACTATATCATACCTATATTTTATATATATATATATATTTATATATATAATACAGGATATATATATATATATATATAATATATATATTATATATATATATAATAATATATATATAATAACTTTACAGGATGTTTAATAAATGTCCAACGCCAATGACAACACTATCCATAATATAATCGATATAATATTTGTCTCAACTTCATAAAAAAAGCTTTTTTTTTATGAATTTTTTATTTTAAAAACAGAAAATATAAAACGTTACTTAAACATAAATGATTTATTATATTAAAGAACACAACAAAGACCACCCCAAAAAATACTGAAAAGATAAAAAAAAATATAAATAAATAATTCGTTTACCATCACAATGCAAACAAAAAACAACCAAAAAAAACGCAATAAAAGAATCCTGCAAAATAGAAGGCTCGCATAAATCGAGTGATTATTGAGAATTTCAAAGCGGTTATTTGCTTCCAAAGCTAGTCTTTGCTTTCATGAATTTCGATAAAGAAATTCAGTAGAGTCGCATACCAGTGCAGTGCGGAGCATGGTTACTTTATTGCGCTACAATGCGGTATTTGCGTCCTACTGCGGTGCAGTAAGTCTTGAAAATTGTGATGCTCAGCCAACCCCCCTAAACATACGTCTAAATGCTACTTAAATTTCAACTCTGGTACTATATCGCGTGAACGAAGCACAACAACGTAAACATCACACTAATATACTAATGATGTTGCTTGTATCGCATCGGAAGCATCAGCGCCCATCTGCCTAATGCACAGCAGATGAAACTACAACAAACTCTACTACCATCCATTCGCATATACGAAAACCATACACAAAAAGATTAAAAATACACAATACCTTAACCCACCAGATTTCATGACTAATAACTAACTCGAACTTATTATTTTTTATTTTTTGTCTCTTTTTACGCAAATATAATACAACAAACATACGCTTCCACTGGCCAAAACCTACACCTAATTATAAGGAGAGAATGAAAAAAATAATTAATGAAATGTAAATCCACAAATTAAATACTAACACCACATAAAAATAAACGCTAAGCTAACCGATCTATATACAAACCATAGATATACAACGTATATAAAGAAACCCCAAATAACTAAAACCCAAATATCTCATAACCTCATTAATCATAATTATAATTAGAATAACATCATGAAAATATCAATATAGTGACCCAACCATAATATAGATACTCATGAAAGGGTATCTCATGTAAGTAAAAGAAAGTAACCAGAATATATATATATACTATAATATATAAATCAGTTACCATCAACGTAACCTAATTGATATAAGTATATTTATATTACGTACCATAATATACTATATACATAAATCAAATACTACCCAAATTAATAAAACGATCCCACAACAATACAATTACACTAAAATACATTATAATTCAACTTTATATAAATAACACTACCCATAATACTATATAAAATATAATACAAAAACATAATATATAAAACAATATAACATAACAATCTTGATTACTATGCATAAAAAATATATAATATTCAACCACAACAATCTACCAAGAACACCCCAATCATTACCAGCTAGTTCTCTCTGCTTTTGGCAATCTCTCTACTACTAGCCATACCGAGATAGAGCAACAAGTAGAGATGAGATTCCCTGCCTTCTGTACATATGACAGAGATACCATCTATCATTAGTTCAAAACTTTCAACGAATACCCAGTCTTCAACATCACTGGCAAATTACATAAAAGGCAGGACGGATACTCATTACAAATAATCATATGTCCATTCAGATGTTAAAATTTTACACAAAGAAATAATTCAAAATTGATGTGTAAATATCTGAGTCTATAAAAACAATATTAACTGTGACAGAATAAACGCTCTCCTGTTTTAATTGTCTTTAAATATTAATTTTCGAAAACATACCCTTTTAGTTTAAAAAAATATTTCAATAAAGAAACATTTCTCAAAACACATTTCGTTGCTCCTAAAAGTTTTCTTGTTAGATATATTTTTCGAACCGAAAAAAAACTAAATTCATGTTGCTAATCTCCATTTGAAATTTTTTTTTATTTTATTAACAATATTTTCAAAAAGCAAAAAAACACAAAAACAAAAAATTTAATTTTTTATCTTTCTAAATTTATTTTAAAAAAAAAATTTTTCTTAACAAGTTTTTTAATAATTTAAAAAAAAATTTCATCAGTTCCTAAATAAAGTCGACTAAAATCATGCCAGAACATATTACAGGATTCACCACATATCTATAATTGAAATCCCTTAACTCTTACCTTGTTTCAAAACTAACTTGCGATTACCTGTAGTCCTCTATCTCATTCTAACTTACATTTCTTCATCATTCCTTTCTTCCTTCTCTTTATTTACTTATGTCTATAGATCCCGACAACAGTCAGCTCATTTTAACCCCACCATAACAATAGTAAAACCTAGAACTCTTAAAACAAGAAAATATATAATATATACATACACACTAATATATAATGTATATATAATCAGTAAAATATAACTATCAACACCTAGGTCACTATAATAGTAATATTGTATAATACTTACTCACACATATATTACTATATATCCTAGTAATATATCAGAAACAATATACTCAGATATACTAAATATATACTATATAGTATAATATTATTAATATATTAATATTATAATATATATCTATATAATATTATATCTATATATATCAGGAATATTACTAATAATATAAACGTAGCTATATATAACATAATATACTAGTATATATCAATATACTAATCATAAAAAATATATATATATATAATATATAATATATAATATCACATATATATATAATATATAATATAATAATATATACATATCAAACCATATAATATACACGAATATACCTATACAATTAGTGATCGACACCGATACCAATGAGATCGTAGTCGTACTCGACTCGGATATCGAGTCGATTTTTGAAGTTTTATCCACGGATTCACCGTCCTAATCGACATCGGGAATTTTCGAGAGAGTAGATATCGGTATCCGCTATACAGGTATCGGCAAGAAATTTGCACACTTTAACTGATTAACACACACATTTTTGAGTTTACAGTCATACATCATTATGCTACAATCCGCTAATATATATATAAGCTATAATATACATATAATCAATTAATAATAATTATCAAATATACAATAGAAAGACAAACAACAACAACAAATATAACAAAAAAAACTAATATATAAAATAACTTAGTAACTCTAAATTTTAAGGTTAAAACATATAAGTAAAAACAGTATAACTAAAATACTATATAAAATACTCACTCTACCCAATATTCACAAAACATAGAACTATATCACCAAAACCCCCCACTACACTATACTACTATATATATATAATATAAATACTATTATATACTATATATTTATATATATATAGCTAAATATAATAATAGTATATATAATATATTAAATAATATATTAGATATATATATATACAATAATATAATATATATATAATAATAATAGATATATATTTATGGCAAAATTTGACAAGCTGTACTGTTGCTATAGACGTAAGTTTGACGAGTTTTTAATTTTGCGAATTTCCCGTGAAAGGAAATAATTTGCAATTTTGATTTCGAATTTTTTTGGGTAAAAAAAGTCATTTGTATAACGCACTCTATTTTGCTTCACTAATTTAAATATTTAGTACAATGATACAATATTAATCTCGAATAATTAATAATAATAATAATAAATAAATTAAATAATAGATAAATACTTAAAGAATCAATAATGAATAATAAGATAATAATCGATAACAGTAAGTAATAATCATCTAATACACACCATCATATACTTTATCTGTTAATAATCATTACACACTATTAAATCATTAAAATTCAATAAATTATCAGTATAAAAAAGTATAGAAAACACTATATGTACAATAGTACTATAATAACAACTAATATAACTAACCCATACACCACACTATACTATAACCAACCACCTATAACCACACAAACATCATACCGACAATATCAATACCACGGCCTAATAAAACCACACCTCAAATCCAAAATCGCTAAATATACTGTACTACTAACACTACAACCCACCATCAAACACAAATACTAATCACATATAACACATACATACTACAACATAAAAGTATAATAATCCATAAAAATACATAAATACTTACAAAATATGAATCATACCTATAAAATAATACCGCAACCCCCCCCCAATTCTACACTACATAAGACCCACTACCCCAGAACAAATATAACACCACAAGCATAGACCCTAAAAACACAATAAAACTCACCCCCCCTAATACAATAAAATTAATGTAACTTTCTTCAAATAATGAATATTTACAGAAAACACAATTCTCATAGCTCAATTCTCACACTCTCAATCTATATAGACATTAATATACATAATAATTAAACCATCATACACGAATCATCCAATGCTATCCACACATATATCACATATACACCTAGAATAACATTACACTATCCCAAACAACAATAAAACACAAACAGCCTAAAATTAACTTAATCAACAAATACTACTGCATATATACATACACATCACCTACAAGACGCTCAGGTACTTCAAAATCCATAACTTAATTACACACACCTTCACAACGACACCCAACCCAATAACAACCTTAGACCCCAAGCATACACATTAGACACATCCATGTGAGAATACATAAACACCCCATATAAAGATAAAAAGAATATATCATCATACAATACAGAACCTCATAAAAAAAAAATAAAAAAATATAACACCTACCTACTCAATAAAAACTAATAACATCTAATACTATTAAGCACACCTAATATCCTCGTTTTTTATATTCTTATTTTTTACATTTTTTTTTTTTATTAACTCTTTTTATTTTTATTTTTCTATCTCCTCGACAAACACCAAAGTTACTCCAATAATCCAAACAAAGCTCTGGAATTACTAAATTAGTATTGAAATTTCAAAAACTTTAATTCTGATTCAAACAAAAAGTGGTGTGAATAATTTTTTTTTTTTTTTGAACTTTGTTTTTTTTGAGATGAGAATAGTTAACAAACAAAAAAAATATTTTTCTCCCCATTTAGCGCTCGAGACCAACGGGACAGCAGGGGACAAAGTCCCCTCCTCGATTCCATGGAAGCACTCGAGGACCCGATCCCTCCGCCATCTATTGCGGTTTACCCCTTTCGTATTGCATTTTCGTTAAAACCAAAACAAACGTCTTTCCTTCCCATTACACTTCTCGATAACTTTCTTAATACTAAAGGAAAGAAGATTCCATGTTAAACCGGCAAAAAAGGATGGGCAAGAAGCCCCGTGGTCTTCGGCCCTCCCGACAGTCGACCGACGGGTGACTAATCGTCTTCTTCCTTCCCGCCCTCAGTAGCCCTCCCCCCACGTCCGGTCGACCCCCCTAAATGCAGAGATAATAAATTTTTTTTTTTAAATATTCGACGAATAAATGAAAAAAAAAAAAGAATTTGTTTACTGTAGGTGCTTGCCAGTTTCTCTAGTTAAATGAATGATCTTGTATCAAGTGAGGGCGATATATATAATAATTATATATATATATATATAATATATACAAATATAATAATAATATATATATATATATATATTATATATAATATTATATATATATATATATATACTATAATATAATAATTATATATATATAGAATATATCATATATAATATATATATAAAGATATACACAAAATAATTCAAAAAATAGATAGTTATATGCGTTTGAAAAAAAAATATAAAAAAAAATCGAATATTAATGATATCAAGTCGTAAAAATATATAGTAAAGCTGTACTAATAAAATATGTTGCTTTCACATTTATTTCATTTCATCACTTGATCTGGATAGTCATTAGTGAAGACATGCCTATCCATACTGAATCTAGATGATAAATAATTTCGTCAATCGATAAATAGAGATAACTAGAGGGAGACGCGCAATTAAAAACCCAGCCAAACTATTTAATTCGTTAGTCACAGTACAGTTTTTACAAATTTGCCTATATATAATATATTATTACTATATAATATATATATACTATAAATAATTATATATAATTATATATATATTATTATCATATAAATATAATATTATTATATATATAATAATATATTATATATATAAATATATATATATACTATATATAATAATAATATATTATTATATCTATATATATATATAATTATATATATATAGCCCCATTATGTTTTAAGACTCCGTCAGTTTCTGTATTTATTTTTTATTTTTTTTTAACCATATTGCTAGTAATTATGCGATACTAGCAATAATATTCATGTGAATAAACATGATTCAAAAAGTTAGAACAATAATTGTTATTTAAAAATGACATTTTACCAATGGAATTAAAAAATACAATTATCTCAAATAAATACGAGACTAACAGAAAAAAATCATTGCATATTTAAAAACAAAGCGTATAAAGGCTTATTATAAACACACAAAAAAAAAAAAAAAAAAAAAAAAAAAAAAATATTTTTTCATAATGATTAACTCGAAAATACGACACTTACAGAAAAAACCAATAATACCTTTTTCCAAAAAAAGAGCTAAAATATACTTCTTCCAAATTTCTGTGAAAAAAATATTATATATAAACAACATAAGAAAAAAAAAATTAGGGGCTCGACCCGAGAGGGAGGGACGTTTCCATACCCCGTAGAGAGGGGCAATTTCTATAAATTTTGCTTTTTTTTTTTTTATAAGAATACGGGAAATAAACCCGTCCCGATGCAGAGTCGGGTCTCTCGCCTTCCCCCCCCCCCGCTCCCGGAACTACGGAGTAGACAATTCCCCCCTCCGGGAGGGTCTCCGAACCCCCCGCTCTTTGGTTTGGGTGTCGCGGGGGTCTCCGCCCCTCCCCTACGGTATGGGAAAACGTCACCCCCTAATTTCCCGTCCTCGACCCCATGTTGCCTTTAAAAAGCAAAATTAATAGAAAGTCTATTATTTTATCGAGAAACAATAAAAAATTAAAAAATAGGCCTTCTAATAATATTACTATAATTATGACACTATAAAGGTTTTTAGCAGTGATATCCTCAAAACTGAGACTTCTTGAAATTTTTACAAAGATTTCATTAGCTTTAGTTCTATTCCTAGTCGCTGTTTTAGTTTTGAGATTTTTTTTTTTTTTTTTTTTTTTTTTTTTTTTTTTTTTTTGTATATACATTTCCAGGGCAAACTTTGAACCAGCATTAGCAATGAATTCCGTTTTACTGTAGCATTAATATTTTAAGATACCATATGAGGGAATAATCGAAAAGTGCATTAAGATGTTATATATACTATATTATATAATATATATATATATATATATATATATTATATATATATATAAATAATATTTACATTCTAAATTTCTGAAACACAAATACATCATATAATATTATATTTATTTATATATATATATATTATATATATATCATCATAATATATATAATATATATATATATATATATATAATATATTATTTTTATTCAGTTTATTTGCTAACACTTTTTCCCGCTGAACGGGGTAGTGTAGTACAGCCTCTCTCACTCACACACCCCCTCATCTCGCCCTCACCACCTCCACCCCACTCTATCCCTCTCCAACACCCTACCCTCTTCCTCCTCATCCCTCCCTCTCCCATCACCACCCTTTTTTCCATCCATCCACCTCCTTCTTGTCTCCCCTTCCTCTACCTCCTATCCCCTCCGCCTCCCAAACTCCTCTAACCACTCTCGTTCCTCCATTCCTCCTAGATGCCCATACCATTTTAACATTCCCTTCTCCGCTCTTACCACCAACCCATTCCTCCAATCACATCTCTCCCTCACAACCCTATTCCTAATCCCTTCTATCATTCATGGAACCTAAACCCCACCAAAACCCTCTTCAACCCCTTCATCTCAAATACTTCCAACTTCTTTCTGGAACTGGCATTCAACCCCCACGTTACTCACACCCAATACAACACCGCTCCGTACACACAATCTTTTTCAAAGACATACTTATCTTAAACCTTTCTTCTCGATAAAAATACACCCCCTAACTTCCATAATTCTCTCAGACCACTCAAAGCTCTCATTCCTTCTCTTACTCTATTTTCTATCTCCTCCTTCATCCCTCCCCCCTTACAAAAATCCATCCCTAAATATCTCTAAAAATCTTTACTTCTTCCATTACTACACCCCCTACTCGAACCTCTAAACCCTCCCCCTCCTCTCTTTCCTCCTCCTCAAAACACTAACACTTTACTCTACCTGGATTATTCTAAGCCCTTTTGTCACACATTTCTCAAAACTCCCTCACAAATAACCCAGCCCTTCCGCTCTTCCCAAATAGTTGCAGTATCGTCCGCAAACCAGATATTCATGTCACTTCCCTTCTATCATTCCCATCCATCAATTCCACTCTCTCTCTCTCCCTCACATTCCTCTGACAAACACTCCCATAAAACAAATTGGAATAGCCACCGACATTAACACACCCCTGCCTCAATCCCCCACACCCAAACATCTCACTCTCCCTCCTAACACTCTCACACACATTCTACTATCCATAAAAGGCCCTAATACCTTACCTATACACCCCACTCCATTTTCCTCCAAACACCCTCCACAATTCACCCCTTTATATTATGAATATTTCTCTAAATCTAAAAAACACCCATACACTCCCTTTCCTCTCAATACTTTTCTCTTCATTGTAAACACTTGATCCACACCCTCTTCCCTCCCTAATACCTGTTCTCCCCATCTCCCCTCCGGTTAACTCTCACCTCTTCAATCGATCCAATACACATTTCGCCACCACACTAAAACATATTACTCTAATAATTCCCACATCCATCCATCCCACTTTACCCCTTAACAGAACAAAAACCATTCCCTCCTGTTACCTCACCCACCCTCAACTATATTAATACTATACAGCCAATCTCCACCCCAATAGCTCCCTTCTGGCAAATTCCATTCTACACATCAGACCTCGACTTCCTTTTTCCTTTATATCAAGGCCCCTAATACTTCCTCCATTTGTATATTCTCCCACCCTCCAATCACTCCCCATACCTCACCTCTTGCAAATCTTCCTACCCTCCCCCACCCACTCATTCAATAATCCACTAAAAATACTCCCCCCACCTCTTCCTCACCCTATCCTCTCCTATCATCCACTCCCCATCTCCTCCGTAATCCTCTCCCCAACCCCTCCTTCTTCTTACCTTTTTTATTTACTTCTTCAACAATCTTGACTTCCCAATGCCCAAAATTTTTTCCGTCACTTTTCATACACCATTCACTTTTGACTCTTCTCTTCCTCCTCCCACCGCCTCTTTGCTTTCCACTCTAACCCTTTCTATATTCCTCCCAGCTTTCCTCTCTCCTAACTTCCAACCATTTCCAAGCCTCCTTTTTCCTCTTCACCACCTCCTTCACCTCCTCACCCCACCATTCACTCCTCCTTCTGCTTGCACCCACCCTTTTACTCCACATACCCTTCTAGCCTCTTCAAATACTGCCTCTTTAAATCTCATCACTCCCTCCACCTCCCCAATCCCCGTCCCTACGTTTCTCCACCTATCCTCCATACCTCTCCTAACTCCCTCTACACACTGTCTCCTCCAATATTTTCCACTTTTATCACTTCTACTCCCTCTTTTCTCCCCTTCCCCTAACCGTCACCTCTCCCTCCACCCTTATCCTAGCAACCACCAAATTAGTGATCCGATATCCCCTCCCCGCCCCTCTAATAACATTACATCAAGTAATCTCCTCTATCCTTCCCCATTTTTACACACACAATAATCCATACCGCCATCCCCCCGTTATCTCACTCTTCCATGTATTCTTATGATTTTCACTTTTTTGAACCAAGTATTCCCCACTTTCATTCTTCTTTCAACACACAACTCTTACAGACTTTCTCCATTACAATTTTAACTGCACAAATTGTCCTATTATTACTTCCACCCCCTCCCTTCACCCATCGCATTCAAAATCTTCCCAATAGGACAAATTTTATCATTTACACCAAACCTTCCCAACACTCATTCAACTCACTCCAAAATCTTTCTCTCTCCTCCCCTCCCTCCCTTCACTGGTGCATATGCGCATATTAAAACCACATTTCCCCCCGAATTTCACTTTTACCCACATTAATCTCTCCAACTCACCTGGCTGCACAACCTCACCTATTCCACACCTCTTTCCTCATAACTATCCCCACCCCTTCCCGCCCTCACTCTCTCACCCCTGATATCATACCCTTGTATTTTCCAAAATCCATCTCCCTCTTTCCTTCAGCTTAGTTCAGTTAACCCTAGCACATCACCTTATTTCTTATCAAACATAACCCACTTCCTCCTCTTCAAATCCTCGTACCCCTCTCACGTTCATACATCCAACCCTAAATACCTCTCTCCTCCCCATCTTATCCCTTCCATCTATATATCATACTCACTCAGGCTGGCAACGCTTTGGGGACTCCCCACCCAGCACTCCCAAACCTAAGGCCACCACCACGCCACCAATATACCCACAATTAATAACAATAATAATAAAGAAAAAGTTAAAATGATAATATGAAATAAAGGTTTAAAAACCTAACACTCTATCAATTGCGATATTATTCCACACTTTTCTTTTCTCCTTCGTTTTTCTTCTTAAAATTTACAACCCGTTAAAACTTTATTTATCTAATTAAAATTTTATAATTATTTAAAATTCTTTTAAAAAACCCACATATACATACATATATTTGCCCATTTAATTCCCTTTTCAATAGTATTATACGAAAGTGCAAAGCTCCAATAAATCCAGCTAAATCAGTATTCCAATCACTTATAATATATTATAATATCTATATATATAAATATATATATATTAATATTATATATAATTTAATATATATATATATATACTATTAATATTAATATAAATAGTATAATATAGATAATTATATATATATATATATATATATATATATACGCAATTGTCTGATAATTTCCGTATCTAATCTTACCCACTCTATTAAATTACCAACATTCGTTTTTGCAATTGTACTTACGAAACGTAAGAAATGCTCCGAGTTTGCGTTCGTTTTTACCAAACTTAGCTCAAAAACCTTAAAAATACTTACCAAACGAAGGAATTTCCTAAATCTATAAGATTGCTATTTCCTGTGATGCCTAAACTTTTAGTACGTTTTTACAAAATGTGTAAACAAAAAAAATACGGCGTTGTAGGCCCGGTTTGAATTGATATATTTCATCAATAACAATCAACTTTTAAAACTAATTCTTACACAAACGATTAACTCCCTCACAATAGTTGATCAATTTTTGTAATAATAAACCATTTTATTTTTTAGTGTATTTTTGGTTTTTTTTTTTTTTTTTTTTATTTGAAAGCGACGGGCTCCCATCACAAAATCTATTCCCAATTGTTATGCAAAACAAAAAGTAACCTCGTACAGAAAATCTTTCGCTTTCCACGAAACAGGGAAATTAGTTCACAATCAGATGCCAAAGAATGTCGTCTTATGATGTTAAGTGTAGTTAAGTGTTTTTATACATATAAAGATTCCAAATTTTTTAAAGATTCTTACATCTTAAAAGCATTTTGAAGAATGAGAATTTTTGAAGAGAATATAGCTGATCCTCTGGT
>JABUQX010001605.1:27500-44409 GCA_015478945.1 Trachelipus rathkii | reverse complement strand
AAAATTCCGAATTTATGCCATTTTTAGTGGGCTGAAGGACTCACCCCGAGCCCAAAATTGAATTCCCCTCAATTTAAAGGTAAGAAGTAGCTTGCACTACAAATATCAGAAGTTTGATGAAATATTTGACCAATGGAATATGATGATTTAAAACATGAGAAAATCAGATATAGTAATTTACAGCTGCGCAAGGACATCCTGTGAGCTTCTGTTATATGTTGAAGTTTAAAATTGAGTTGAAAAATAACATTGAAAAACAAAAAAGTTCTCTCGTTATGTGAACAACTTCTTAAAAATAAATGACTGAGTATAAGTTAGAGGGTAAAAATCCCGTAGAAATGTTCTTGTCAATTTTTAAAATACCCAATGGAAAAGCAGAAACTATTGCAAATGCTATTGATAAGAGCTGACTGATCTTGATTTAAATTATGACAACAACATTATTGCTTTTGGATTTGATAGTGCTTCTAATATGGCTGGAAAATTTGGTGTAAGAAAAAGGCTTTCATAAAAGCAAACAAAAATTCTTCTATATACACTGTAGAGCGCATATATTGTCCCTGGCAGCAGCCTCCTGCCAGGAATAAAAATGAGGAGTCAAAAAAGATTTTTATATATTTGAAAAGACAAGTTAAAAAACTGTTAGCAAGTCGCCAAAAAAAAAGAAAATATTTTACATGAAAATTCAATTTTCATTAATCAAATATAATCCTCAAGATTCCAGAATGCATTGAAAGTGAAGTCTATCCATTATAAATAGTAATGCGTCTCAGGACTTAATGTCAAATTTATGCTTGAGCATATCCACAAAAGAAGGACAGACTGCACACTGCCAGGATCTTGCTGAAATCATTAAATGAAGTTCTTTTCAACCTGTATGTAATGAATGAACCCTTATCTCTCTCTTACTTAGCATGCTTTGCAAAAAGAAGACTAGTAACCAAATCACCCCCTAATACTGGAACAAAATTGCACCCGCAAAATATTGCAAATCAGTGACGTCAATTATTACTTACAAAAAAAAACGTTGCGTGTAAATAATGGAGAAGTTTGAATTTGAAGTACCTGATTGCTGATGATGATAAGAAAAATGCATTTAAAGGGAGAAGATATACTGCAATAGTGTAATCGAAGAAATTGAAGAATTCAACGACAAAAATCAATTATTATAATGATATCGGCTAGTCGCTTTGTGACGTTTCATTTCATTAACAAAATTAGCCATATTTAATAGAAAATTGTGACAATTTCCATGCTAATACTGAAGTGTACTAGCTGACCTAACTCCTTCAAATTTATATCAATTCCATGCTGAAAAACAAATATTTTAAAGCAGATGAAATCCTTCGAAAATATTGGTAATAGACGACGTGGTATGCGATTACAAAAAGCCTCTGTGAAATCCTTCTTTTCATTCCTGTAACGGAAAACAAAGATCGTTCATTACTATAAGCCGATACTAAGTAAGACAATGAAAATAAATGCCCCAGAACTCTTAATGCATGTATGATATAAGCATCAGGGAGATGAATTCCAACTGAGGATCTAGAAAAAAAACATAACTTGTATGCACAAAAAACTCGTTATATGCTATTCCTTTTTAAACTTACCTTTAATACCCTAACTTACTAAGTAACGCGGGCTACGCCTACGGAAGTGTTATACTTATATATGATATATATATTTAAATAATATATATTATATATAGTTATATATATATAATAATATATTAATATAATATAATATAATAATAAATATATATACAATATAATATAAATAAATAATATATATATAATATATTATATATATATATATATATATATATATATAATAATATATATATATTATATATAATAATATATATTTATAATATAGATATATAATATATATAATATATTATAATAATAATATATAATATATATAATATATATAATATATAAATAAAGAATATATATATATATATAATATATAAATATATAAATTATTTTTTACCAAAGATTTATTTCCATATTTGAAAAAGTCATATTACTCATGTATTTTAATTATAATATTCTCTCATAATAATATTTTCGTACTTTAGTTATTTTATTTTATCAATTCCCAAAAAAGATAAATAGATTGCTTATATTTTGCATATAAATGTTAACTAGATTTTTCCTAATTTATCAGACAGGAGAAAACTAAAATCTTCGGCTTCTGACAAGTGCGCAAGAATATCATTATCTTAATTAATGTAATTTAGTTTCTTATGTGCCCCCCCGAATCTCTGTAAAGCCCCCCCGGAGAAAATTGTCTGAAAGAAACACTGATGGAGATGTCTATGGTAAATAAATACTTAAGGAAAATAGTATTGATTGCAAGAAAATATACAGGAAAGTACGTAAAAATTTTGTTTTTCTAAAAAAAAATAATCTTTTTAATGATTTTGTTTAACTTTAAAAGATTTATTTTTTTGACAAAGAATTAGCCAAAAAAATTCATTCTGTAGAAGATAGATTTTACACATGCAGAATTTAAAAAATTTGCGACTATAAATTTAAAAATAAATTTTATATATATAATGTTTTTTTATTGCTTTTTTATCCATTGTTTTTTCTTTTTTCTTTTTTATTAAGACCGGAAAACTTATATTTTCCTTCTTTCCTTTTAGAATTTGCACTTGGATTTAGATGGAGTTATGACGGAATAACCTTGAAGAAATCACAGATGTTTCGCCTGCACCAGTTTCATGCTCCAAGCTCCTACTACCCACTTTCACCTACTCCTCCAAATCCGAAGCAATGACACCTTACTCGCTAGCGACTTCTCGGACAAGAGTACCAGTCCAGTCCATGTCGACGTCCCCCCCTTCTCTCTCTTCTTCTCTTCTTTTTTTTTTACTATAGAGTGAATTGAAAAATAAAACAAAAGCTTATAAAAGTTATGTAAAACTTAATCTTTTTAATCTGTCCTGAAAATTTGTGTTATAAATTTGTTTTAAAAAAATAAAAAAAATATATAAAGTTAATCAAGCTCCTCAATTATTTGTTATAATATCTAGGATATTTATAATATATAATAAATATATATATAAAATATATATATAATATAAATATATATAATATATAATATATATATATAATAATAAAATAACTTTATAACTATTGCATTTATTATACGAACAATTCTTACAAATATGATTTTATTAATATAGGACTATTTTTAATGAAGAATATAATTTATTTATTTTTGTTATTTTTTTGGCCTGAATATTCATTTCGCCATTCAAATTTCCCTGACATCAAAATAGACATGCAGACCCACCCATATCTATTTCACAAATGTCTTCTAAGTTGCCACTCAAATATATAAATATATATATATATAATAAATAATAATATAATATATATATAAATTAATATATATATATATATATATATATATATAATAATATATAGATATAAATAATATATACAGATAAATATAATAAATATATATACATATATAAATATATATAATAATATATATAAATATAGATATATATATATATAATATATATATATATAAATATAATATATATAAAATAATATATATATAATATAATATAGATCGAAAGTCAAGTTCAGAAATTGACAATCTTAGCAGCAGTGTGAAAAGAATTAATAAAAGGAGGAATGAGTTGTGTGGTGTGATAAAAAGGGTAAATGAGAGAAAAATGAAAGTATGTTGAGATGGTTTGGTCATATGGATAAGATGAATGATAGTTGTTGTTAACATGTATATGGTGATGTGTTGGAACGACCGCTGGAACCGAAAAGAAAGTGATCAAGTCGGTTGAACGAATGTCTGAAGGAGAGAAATGAGTTTGCCAGAGGCGAGAATAAAGGTATAAAGATGGGGTTTTATGGGGTGTTGTGGCCCACCTGGCCACGGATGAAACCCTTACATTGGACGATTACCATATGAGGCCGTCCGTCCCATGAAAGCCTAGGTGGATTTTCTCGTGACGAGTTCACTAATTAATAGTACAGAGGGGGTGGTAAGGCTGGCTTTCACATGTCATACTTCTCCTACTGCTTTTTCTTTTCCGATGCTTTAGCCACCTACTCCCAGTCTTGGAAGAAGGAGAGTAAAAGAAAAAGAAAAAATATATTAATTATAATATAATATATATATATATATATAATATATATATATATATAATTAATATATATATAATATATATATATAAATACATTGCGGATATGTTTTGGGTGACTGTGAATCCTGAAGGAATTGAGATGTAGATAATTTGCGGTTTAAAAGAGGTTGAGGAGGAACAGTCCGTGTAAGTATGTTAGATGTGAGCAGCAGAACAAATTTCTGAGTTAATATTTAATTAGTTAGAAAGGGAATGGATGATACAGGAGTCGTAGTAGGAAATTTGTAATGCAGAATGTAGCTGTGCCCAATTAATTCCTTGGTCATTAAATGATTAATCTTTGATCGCTAGGTTCATCTAGGTGTTTACTGTTCTATTTAATAGTAGACTATGTTGGAATAGATATAGATCTAAAGTTTAATATGTCCAGATGGACAATCTTAGGTGTGAGAAGAATTGAGAACATGATGAATGAAAGTATTAGGGAGTGGTTTGAAGAAAGAGATAAATGAGAGATATAATAATGTACGTATGGTTTGGTCAGTTGGAAAATATGGATGATAGTTCAGTGGTTAAACTATGTTATAGTGATGGAGTGTTGGAATCGACCGTTCTGGGACTGAATAAAAAATGGATGAGCAGTAAAGTAATCTTGGAGACAGAAGAAAGATGTATAACTAGATGTGAAGGCGGGTTTGGAAATAGTATGGTGTCCCACCTGTCCAAGATTAACCCTCACTTATGAGATATCATTGAGGCCCGTGAAGCCTAGTATTTTCTGACTGGACGATGTTCTCACTAATATATAAAGGCGTTTTTAAAGCATGTTTTCTTTAGACTTAGCAATATCTTCATTACTTCTGTTTCCGGGCCAAGTCCCTCACGCTTACCCCTTCTGGGAAAAAGGGATTATGATGCATTATTTATAATATATAATAATATATATAATATTATATATTATATATATATAAAATATATAATATATATATAATAATATATTATATATATAATAAATATAATATAAATATTAATATATATATGGGCGAGAATTTAAAACACTGAAACACGTAGTGGCGCTGGGTTTGGATACCGGCTTAAAGTTCATTTCCTTAGTCCCCCGTGTACCTCTGTGAAGGATTAAAGCACGTAAAAAGTAGTTTTATATATAATATATACTATATATATAATATATATATATATATATATATAATATATAATATTATATAATATATAAATATATATATATATAATATATATAGGTTTATATGTACACCATTAGTAATTCTCAAAACATCCAGTCATTACTCCAAATTCTGCTATATACGCTCCAGCATTTCCATATTAATTATCCTAAATTCTTCTATTTTTTAAATCAGCAATGTCTGTCTTTTGATATTGTACACAATATTTTTGACGAATCCCCAAAACTAAAAAAAATCACAGGTGATGTCGAAGACCTAGCCGCCAAGGAATGAAACGAAGTGGAGCTGCCGTGAAGTTCTAAATTCCTTAGCTGCTAGATTTCCCGAATTCACACCATGTTTTTTTTCCTTTGAATCGTCAAATATGTGCACAATACCCAGGTAACAGACATTGCTGGTAAAAACTCTCCTCAGCATTTAATGTAGTATCCGTTACTTGTGCATGTCATTTCGAATATAGCCTCTGTTGTAACATTCTATTCATATAAATTTGCCACCAATGTTTACATACAATTTATTGGTATTTCAGTATAACTGTATTTCGGCCTTCTTCGCACCAATTTTACAATGCAAGTCAAGAAGTGCATAGTATCACTGCATTATTCTGTTTTGTATATTTTCATTTGTCGTAAATTCATCCCAAAAAAAATTTATTTGCATCACTTCCCACAAAATTAATGGAAAATTATTACATGTAAAAATCTAACTTTAATGCAGAAGATATAATTTTTTTCTTATATTTGCGGTATTTTTTTATCTTTTTTTTCAATTATTTCATTAAAGTAGAAATAAAAATATAACTACAATTTCCTATCGATGTGTGTGTATGCGAATGCAAGCAAACAAACCAGTCAATATCAAAATGTCTATAGATTTCTCTGCAAGGTTAATGGAGCCTTATATCATATTATGAAAACTACTATTTTACTTATATAACAAGTAGTTTCCATAGGTCGACAAAAAGAACCCCTTATTCTTGCAAAGAAACCTATTAGCATTTTTTAATGGGAATAGGTAAGCGAAAGAAATCCTACAAGCAACTTGTAGGAAATTGATGGTTCTACATAAAACGTATTGTGATAAAATTGTAAGCATTTAGTGGTATCTTGTGGAAAAACTGTAGGAAGTTAGAAGAATTTACTATAAGCCTTCCCCACTAGATTGAAATAATCTATAGGATCTTATTGGAAAACTCTCCAAAGGGATAAGCTAAGAACGCCCATCAGAAATTTTACATGATATTTCAAATTGGGTTCAGCGGAAATGATAGGGTTAATATGTTCCAAGTGAAATTCCGATTAGTATTGTTGGAAATCCTTGTAAATTCCATTACCACATAAACTTGCACATTTTCCAATGGAAAAAATTATTTCATGGGGAATTAAGTTATAGTGTTTTAACAAGAAAATTCCCTACAAAATTTGAAAATTCCTTTTGAAAATCCAAAATTCCGTACCTTAAAAAACTTCAAATCCCAAATGGAAAAGGATATGGATCCAATAAGAAATTTCCAACTTGCCGTATTGGAACCAGTTGGAACTTGATGTGGATCCCGATCAAATTTTTTGCTGGAATGTACTAGTTTTCTGGGAACTGCTATAAGCGTTTGATTTGGCAAGAAATCTTGCCAAACGAAGAAATTTCTTCATTTCCTATTTGATTTCAATATTCTTCCCAAAAAACGGAGAAATTTCTTGCTCAATTCTAAATTTTTTGCTATGAAATCTACAGAAATACCATCACTTCCAAGCTCTTTAGAATCGTAAAAAAAAAAGACCACTTAATTTTACCTCGAAATATATTTATTATATGTATTTCATTATTTTCAGGCTCATATCGGTTATCTGCTTCCAGATAAAGCTTAATCAATCGAACAAAATGTACAATGCGCGCATGGTGCCAAAGCGTGTTTAAAAAAAAAAAAAAAAATGCATAAACAAATATAAGAAAAAATAAATTACCTGCTTCCTCCTACCAATAAGGTCGGGTAATAGGTACTGAAATCCACATAAGTTAAACTTTTGCGTTTCTGAAACATTTTTAAAATGTGAAGCTGCTTATTACTATTTTCTATTTTCATATAATGTTTTTATTCACTTTAAAATGTCATTATTTAGAAATCGATACAACCAGCGATATTATATTATATATATATATATAATATATATATATATATAATTATATATATATACTATATTAATATAATAATATATAGTATATATATATATTATATATATATAATATATATATAATAATATATAATATATATATAAAGTTTTAATTCAATATTATAATATGTAATATATAATAATATATATAATATATAATATTTATAGTAAATTACAACAATAAAAAAAAGAATTAATGAATTAGTCTGTGCTGTAAAATGTAAACAATCCTCAAAAGTCAAAAGTTCAAAACTGAAGAATGTTCATTTGATTTTTCATGATTGTAAGAACGTCTCGCCAAATAACGCCTAAGAAAATTATTATCCGCCCAATTTGGCGCCAAAAGAAACATGGTCCGGTGCTATTGGTTATTACAAATCTAAAAAAAAAAAATTCAACTATAAATTATAATCGTATATAATTAGATACAAATATACAATACTTGTAATCCAAAATATGTGTATTTAAATTAAACTGTTCATGCAGACGACTACAATTTAAGAAATCTTTATAAAATGGTAGACCATGATAAAATTAAAAGGATTGGATTTTCAGTGTTTTTGATTAGAACATCAGAAATATAGTTCATTTTTAACCTTCCATCATAGTGTATTTATTATTAATCTTTGCTTCCATGCTTTTATATTTGCTTGAATATTTGCCTTCAAACAGGAGAAAAGAATTGGGTAATAGTAGAGCAGAGGGGTGTAACCCCCAATTTTTATGAAAATCACAGGATATACTCTAAAAAAAAATAACAAAGAAGAATAGGAATATTTTTTTTTTTTTTTTTTTTTTTTTTAAATCACAGGATATACTTTAAATAATTTATAATTTATAGTTGATTTTTTTTTTAAATCACAGGATATACTTTAAAAAATAATGAAGCTAAAAAAAATGAAAATGATTTAAGTATAGGAAAATAAGTTACAGCCTCTCAAAGTTTAAAATTGCATATAGACTATATAAGGAATCTATACTCTTAACCTTTGTTATCACTCATTCTTTCATATCTTCTATTCTTTGACATCTTATTTTTCTTCTGATCCTTTTCCTTTTTCTTTTCTTCTTTTCTCTCTTTCTTCTTTTATCTTCCATTTTCTCTTTGTCCATATCATTCTCATCCAAATCACTTGAATTCTTTCTCTCTTCTACCCATCTCCCCCTCTTTCCATCTATTACCTTCGGAGTAGAGGTCACTTTCTTTCGCATCCCTTTCATCCCTTGACAAGCCCTAGGGTGCTTTGTGGATTTGCATGAGCATGTTTGGTTAGTGGGTTGACTGGACAGTCTCGACAGCCTTGGCTTCTTACTGTCTCTATATTCTTAATGTCTTAGTTCCAATCTCTTTCGCAAACTTCTTATTCAGTATATCATCTATTCTTGCTTCCATTCTCATTTCCATTGTCTTTCCCTCTCCTGCATCCCTTCCATTTTTTTCAGTCTCTCTACTTCCAATCCCAATCTCACTTCCTCATTCATAGTCATCTTACCTGTTGTCTATAATACAGGGTTACAGAGTCATAAAATAAATTTTTTGACTCCCAACTCCTTAAATTCAAATTTGGATTTTTGACAGAGACTCCACTTAAACAAAAATTTTTCGACTGACTTCACTCAAACAAAAATTTTTGACTCTTGACTCCAGCAGTCAAATTCAAAATTTTTGACTTATACCACTTTGTCGGACCATAAAACATTTGTTGTTCAACTACTTTTTTCGTTGCTTTTGAGAATAAAAAAAATATAACCACTTTTCCAAAATTAATCTTCAATCTATACTGTAAAGAATTACTGCAAAGACAACATGCAGCGCAAAACATGACAAACAAATATATTCAGTGAAACAAATGTATAACATAATTATAATGCCATTTTTATTTTTATTATAAAACAGTTATGCGTATTTTTTTTTTTTTTTTACCAATGTTAAAGCGAATAGTTAAGTCTTCATAAATTAATAATAATAAGAGACCACTTACACAGGAATCTCCAACTCTGACTCTACTTACACAGAAATTTTTGACTCTGACTCCACTTGCACAGAATTTTCGACTCTGACTCCTGGAAAATTGCTCGAGTGATTCTGCAGCCCTGCTATAATGTCCCCTTGGTCCTCCATCCAGGCTCCCCATGTTAGAGCGCCAAAGATATGTTGTGGTTTTTGAAGATGCCAACTATCTCTTCAATAGTTGTGGGTCTTGAAACAAAAACAAAAAACAAAAACAGAACAAGTAATAATAATTAAACACAAGAAATAAAACTCAGGAAAAATAAATCAAACACCAAACAACAACAATACGAAATTTTTTAAAATCTACCCACCACAGCAAAGTTACACGCTACTGCAAGGCTGCACTGATAGAAAAAAACATTATTAGATATAAATGAGCATCAGTAAATATTCATTTATATCTCAAAAAACTTAAACCTACAAAAAAAAATTTAAATCTAAATATATATAGAAAATATATAAAGAATTATCTCCAAAGTTCTCCAAAACTCTCCTTCTCAATTCTCCAGAATCTACCTGTGATACTCTTTTACTTTTCTATTTTGCTTTCACCAGGTCTCCACAATTTAAACCTTATTCCCATTTCATTTCACAAATAAATCAAGTTTTTCTCCTCCTTCTCCTCAATTTCCTTTAACTACTTCTATTTCACTCTGTGTTTTTCTTTCTTAGCATTTCATCAATTATACCATTTTTCTTTTCTTTCCACCCCAAATATCAATTCCTGTATTATTCCGGAGGTTCTGAAATGTCTACAAGATAAGCTTGAAAAAAAAATATATATAATAGAAAAAAAAAAACAACGAATTAATATCACATAATCACATAATAAAAAAATAATAATAAAAAATAATAATAATAATATAATAAAAATAAAAAAATGTAATAAAATAATAATAATAAAAGTAATAAAACAATAACTATAAAATAAAAAGATTTTATAACAAATAAATAAATTCAATAACTATATTTAATAATGAATTAAAATATCAATGTGAATAATATAACAATAATTAATCTCATAAATTAAATAATAGAAAAAAATTACTTTAATAACTAATAATTATAATGAATTAAAATATTAAATAAGCATGAATGAAATTTTGAAATAATTATAATAATAATTAATAAACAAAAATAAAGCCCCTCACCACCACCTTGTGCTTACCTGGGTATGTTGACCCAGTTTTTTTTTTCTCTATCAAATCCGCAAACAACACTCCAATCCACGAATTCAGACTAAAAAATTAATATAATAAAAATAATAACTTTATATCCACCATTCATCCAAGAAACAGAATCACTCATCCCTAAACCAACATTTATATTTACCTCATAAAAATGATAATCAGTCAGAATCAGGCTGCTAAGCAGAATTAACATCTCAAAAATTCTGACAAAACAAAATATCAACCCTTCAAACAACAATAATAATAATAATAATTACCGTACCTATATTAATAAAGAAAGCTATATATTTATCCTTTCGCATGTGAATCGTCAAAAACAGTGAAACATCTACTTTCTTGCCACCTCACATTTATTCAAAAATCAGATTGTTTGAAGAATTTACAAAAAGTCCATAATGTCTCCTTTTTTTTTTTCACTAGAAAATATATATATGCAATTACTAAAAAAAACATATCCCATATAATAATAATAATAATAATATGATGAATAAATAATATAATAAATATAATAATCACTCTTTAAACTAAATTATAAAAAAAGCACAATCAAAAAATAAACTATGCACTGAAATCCTTGTCACTCCTTGTTGGTGGATGTTCAAAAAAGCACACCCTAGGAAAAAAATAAAATCAGTAAATTGAGACAAAAACAAAAATCGTAATCCTAAATTACCACAATCTGGGCTAAGGGATGAACCCCACATTGACAAGATGCCATAGTGAGGGTTCATTGCTGTCTCCTGAAGCTCTTGGGTGGAATTTCTGACTTTGATGAGTTCTCACTAAAAGGTATGAAGGGGGAGGTAAGGACTAGAAGCTTTCTCACTAAAAGGTTGCAAGGGAGGGTAGGTGAGCTTTCTTTCTTGTGACTGGTCATATTCTTCACTTTTCTGATCCGGTCGCATGTTACAACACCTTACCCCCCAAGTTTGGGGTGAAGCATCGTGTGTGATGGTATAATATATATATAATGAAATGGGGTAACGTCTCATATTAATAAATTAATTTATTATAGAATACTAAAATGTTCTATAATATAATATATATATGTTATATTATATACTTTGTTCCTGAAGCTACATATGGGGACTAACCAAAATGGTCGATATATAAGATCACGCAAATACTGCGCTAATTCATCAGCTCACATAACATATAATATTCACAAATAAAATATGCTCATTAATTATTTATATATACGATATTAGTTCGTTAAGATACTAATAGCATTAGTATATGATACTTATTAAGTAATATGATCTATTATAGATGAATATACCACGTATATACTAATATATCGATGATCCTTTAATTCTTGGAGTTATCTTTCTTGTGATTTTTATTGGGGAACATCATATTCTTCTCTTATAAACAAATTTCTAAGAGGTTATTTGATTTGAGACATCTGTCAACTTCACATCTCCGCAGTTACCTTCTCTGTATGAAGTTCACATCACAAATATTGGGAGGTTCCACTTATAAAGCTCGTCTTCAAAGGATTTATGTTTTTTCGCGTCGTCAACTCTCCCAATGTCATGGATACTTTGTTATGTCACTCTCCAATGTCATGGATATTTTGTTATGTCACTCTCCCTATATCATCGCTGTTTGAAGGGACCCTCTTCCTCTGATCAATATCTTCTCTTTGAGAAGAGATCGTGTGATTAACTGGTCTTCCAAACTTGCTCAGGAATCGGTTAAAAGATTGTTCGATTCCGATTAAGACTATTTTGAATTTCGGATTTCATTTTTTGAAAGTCACTCAGTTCTGATTTCGATTCCAACTCCAGCTACTTATGAACATGTAACTTTCAAACTTTTCTCCGATTCCGATCGCTGAAAATTACCGATTACCCGATTTCGTTCTCCGATTTCGATTCCACAACCCTGCTTTCAACATAGAATCATCCTTTCCTCTTCAGCTCTCTGATACAATAATTATAGCTGTAACTTCTCAATCCCATGACTCTCACTTACCCTTAGTACTAGTCTTTTGTATGGTCAAACCATTCTGCTCTCTTGCCATTCAGCTTACTATCACTCAAAGCACTCTCACTTGGACCTAGTCTTCTGTAGTCTCCAAACCATTCTGCTCTCTTGCCAAGTTTCCACTCGGCTTAGTCACACTCATACCACATGTATCCAGCCTCTCTCCTTGCAGACTAATCTTATATCTTCCCATGTGTCATTCATATCTCCAACATTTAAGTAAGCAATTTTATAAATTTCTCCTTTATTTCCTCTTATCATATTTTTTTTCTTCCTTTGTGTCTCCTTCACCGCAGTTGTTCTTGAAGTAAAATATGTCTAAGGGGATTCCCTGTCCTTTGTAAAAAATGTCTAAGGGGTTCCCTGTCCTTTTTAAAAAATGTCTAAGGGGTTCCCTGTCCTTTGTATAAACTTGGTTTCATCTAAACTGCAAAGATGATCTAATTCTATTTTCAAGAAAGATTTTTCATGAATGAATAAGCTTAAGCAACTAATTTTTTTAGCATTATTATCAATCGGGAAGAAAATAATAATGTCATCTATTGAGAAAAGAACTCCTCTAATGGTGCTCTAATAAATAAATGGCTAAAATTTTTCCACTCAACAGTTTTCTTCATAAATATATATGAATTAAAACAAATATAGAAGCACTAAAATACTTCAAAAATTTCAGGAATCAATTATAAAAAAATCAGCAATGGCTGACATTAAAGATGAAACCATAATATAATAATTGAAGGTAAAATACATAATAATAAAAGCTCAGATAATGGGACAGTCAAAATGGGAAATTAAAAACATGTGGTAACAAATTAAATAAAACAGTAAATTAGAATGTTAAATCTCATTGTGAATAGAAAAAGGAAACTAAATTAAAAGCAGACAAATTATCCAAAAAGCTCAGCCATTGGGACAGTCAAATTAAATTAGAACACCTGCGTCAGAACCTAATTGTAAGTTTAATCAATTATTTTTGATTAATTAATTTTAACGAATGTAAACTAATTATCCAAAAGATATTTTTACCAAAATATGGTAAAACCCTTTGCAAAAATAAAATTATTATTATTATAGAATAATTAGTACCCTTAAATTTCAAAATTTCTATCTAAAAAACTATAATTCTAATAACTAATATAATATATATATATTAAAGGTAGAGATTTCATCGAATAAATTGATCCATTATTGAATACTGGAATCTTAAGTATTTTAATTAATTATATTAATATTTTTTATAAGATCTAGATACTATGTATCTAAATTATAAATAATATATTAATATATATAATATATAATATATATAATTATAAATATAATATATAAAATATCTATATATATATTGTATAATAATATTAATATACAATATTATTATATATAAAATATATATATAGATATATTATAATAATTATTATATATTATATATAATATAAAAATAATATATAATTATATTATATAATATATATATATAATTAATTTATAACTATATAATATATAATATAATTAATATATTATATATTATTAAGATAAATATAAATATAATACTATTAAAATAATAATAATATATTATATATTATATATAAATAAATAAATATAAATATATATATAATTAAACACATATATTTTTTTTTTTTTTTTTTTTTTTCTGTAAATAACACCCATAAATATATTGACAAAACTTTTGAGGAAAATGCTTACGTTTCACGATTTGCTTCAAATCTCTATAAAACAATAAAATATAATCTTATAATAATATTATTTTAAGGTTCTCTAAAATTTCTTAAAAATCATGAGTATAGTATTTATAAATATATTTTCTTAATTACTTTAAATTTAGCCTAACAATTATTAATGAAAACTGCGAATTTTCAATTCTAAACAATATTTTTGACATGGTATAGAAGCAACATTAATACTATAAAATAGTTTCTAATTTAATGGAAATTTTACAAATTCTAAAACTTTAATATACTCAAAATACCGAGCCTAAATCTACGTAACTTCTCTTGTAACTCTTGTCACTTCTTTGAAAGACATTTGTTTATGCATTTGAAATCCATTTCTCATTAAGATCGTCAAAAAAATTGAACATCAATATATAATCAATCTCGTCGAATATCACCTTTTCACCTCATCTTTTACAACAAAAATTACATTCAACAGTAACACAATGTCATGATTTAGCTTATTAAGATTTAATATTTAAAATGTAAAAAAAAAAAAAAAAAAAAAAAAAAAAACATTTCATGTTAATTATTTATATGTGATATTAAATTATTTTTATTTTTAAAGAGTTTATTAATTTTTATCTTTAATTTTTAAAGCTTTTAAATAAAAAAAGATATTTTCCTTTAGTTTAACTATGAAAAAATTGAAAAAATGGTAATATTTTTCAATTTTAAATATATAACTTATAAGTTTTATATATAAAGATATTATAATTTATAGATTTAAAAATAGTTTTATTAATAATAATTAATATTATTGTAAACCGGTAATAATTATTAACCCTTCCCCCTATTATAATATTCATTATTCATAAAAGAGACATATTTACAAACAGAAGTAAAATTTTAATAATAAATGAATTTAAATTAAAAACATAAGACAATTTTTATGTTTTTGTTGTAACTAATTTTTCATAAGTACATTTATATTTTATGCTGCACACACAATATATCACATCAACTTGCTATATATTATAATATATAGATATTTATTATATATATATAAATATTATTATATATAATATATATAATATATATTACTATATAATTATATAATATAACATATAAATTAATTAGCTAAGCAAAGCTGATCTTGGAAAAATGGATACCAGGATGTATTAATGGTTCTGGTCTCAAACATAGAACTTGGCCTTTTCGTTATATTTCAAATTTAACTTTATAGTTAATAATTTAATTGTTAGGATTAAGTAATGTATTTAAGTTATCTAAAGTCATATAGATAAAATAAATATATATACTTTATTTTAAAAGTTTAAGTTTGGAATTCTTTTTTCTTAATAAATTATGTAGATTGCGTTTATCTTCATTGTTTACGAAAAAAGAATATTTATTTAGCACCGTTTCTTGGATCTCGCCTAGCCGCGGCGGGTTTTACTTGCGTTGTAGAACGTATCCTACATTAGTAATCAATAAATTATAAAAAAAAAATCAATACTCATTCTTACCTCATTCCACATCACTACATAAAATCAAATTAACAATGAAAATTGTGTAAGTTAACAATTTTGAACCGTAATCTTAAATACATAAATAAAATATAATAGCCAATTCGCTTTTTACTTTTAATATTAATTAAATATTATATATTTTATATATATATATTAATATATAGATATAATAATATTATATATTATAATATATATATATATATTATATTATATATATATAATATATATATATAATATAATCCTCCAAAATATAGTTTCTTTTAATATTTTAGCAAAATAACATCAGAATTTTCACATAGTGTCGAACTAATCTAACCTGTCTACCTACTACCTATATAAATATATAATATATATTAATATAGTATTTTAATATATACAATACTATATATCTATATATTAATAATAATATAATTATATTATATATGATGAAAGGCACAATAGAATTAGGAAAATGCTGAGAAAGATTCTATGTCTTCGCCCTCGTATTTCGATTTTTGAATGCCTTATCAATAATACTTTTAATAATAAATTTTAATTTCCACCTGCAGAGAATGAGCAAAAATAATAAATCAATACAAATTTAGATAATAAACTTCTGAATAAAATCAAAAATATTTAAAATTAACTAAATTTATATTTCTTTGGCTAGGTTTCTTTGCAAAAAACTTCAGAAAGCTGAAGAAACTAAAATTACTTCTCATACATTCTAAAAATTAAAAATAAAGATTGTTAATTTTTGATATATATATGATATATATATATTATATATATATATTATATATATATATATATATATATATAATAATATATATATAATATAATATAAATATATAATATATTATATTATATATATATATATAGATATATATAGTTAGGTAAAAAGATATATATAATTATGAAGGGAATCTCACTCCAAAATAGATAATTTTCTTATTTCAAATCCATTTAATTTTAGGGATTGATATGTCAATATCAAGATTCATGCAAATGGAGATTCAGTTCATGCTAGAAGAATCCAATATTTAAATTA
>JABUQX010001605.1:0-22500 GCA_015478945.1 Trachelipus rathkii | reverse complement strand
ATTTTTCAATACATTATTTCATACAGATCATAATTTAAATACATAATTATATATCATTCAGAAATATTTCATTAGACATATTTTACTGTAGCTATTTAATAATATATATATCATTTTAGCCAAAATCTATTAATATAATTCACCCCGGTGCCAGGACAGGGACCCAACTCAAATATCCACAACCCTCTTTCCCTAACCTCCAACCTTAATCAAAAATTTACAAGCATATATAATTGATGCAAGAGTATGAAATTCAAATTGGAATTATGCTGAAACATCTAGATATTCATGACTTTTCTCGAAGTCCTGTTTCTCTTTTTCATCATATAAGCCAGCATTGCTAAAAAATCTTTCATGAATACTGTTGAGAAGCAATATTTCCTGCATTTACTAAGCGTGTACGTAACATTTGCATTTGCATTAAATTAACACTCCATTAAATGATAATCGCTATACTCATTATCTAGTCTTTTTCTGTTATGGACTTCAATATATTTCCATTTGACTTTTGAATTATATGCTTTTGACTCTCTCATCTCTTTCCGTTTTCTGTCAACAGTGATCTGTTATTATTATTGTAAAAATTTTTTATTAATTTCATCTTTTTTTCTTTAAATACAAAGTATTTTCCTTCTTCTCTTTTCTGTCTGAATCGTGAGAAAACATATAGAATAAATCGATACAATGATTTTATCATCAAGTATACTTAAATCATTCACGTCATACTATCTAATCATTTCATTTCTCTTTTTGGTAATGGCTGCATGTTCCTTCATCACTACTGACTGTTAAAATTCTCCATGAATCGTAATACCTTCCCTTACTACCGCTGGTATGTTCTTTAGATTATTGCTTTTTTCTTTTTATTATTCTTGGTATAGTTTAACTGTGATTTTGAAGTTTCAACTGTAAGACACAAAGTAACGATTCATTGTTCTAATATCATATAACTAAAAAAAACTTCCTCTATACGGGAATCTAAGTTAATTCATAGTATGAATTTATTAATTTCCACGAGTACAAAGCTTTTTCTACCTCGTTAATTATAATCTTTCATTCTTTTAAACTATTATGTTCAATTGCAAGATACAAAATGCCTTAGCTTCTGAGATTAATGTATCAATAAATGAGAACAAAATAGAGAACTATTTTTTTGTATTTCTATTAAAATGTTTCAATAGCCACATCAGTTTTCATATATGTCATTTCCAATAATAAGATTGTTAAACTATTAAATACAACTGGCTACGAAGGTAATAAGTTCTTTGGCATATTCTTATCCTTTATTGAAGAGTTAACATTCCAGCGAGTGAGGTCATTTCAAAACAACAATATATTAATACTCTTAAAGTGGCTTAATACAATCATTACATTTCTCATTTTTCAGATTCATTTAAAGTATTATTATAAATGTTATCAATCTCGACCAATAAAATCTCGCGCCACATCCGCACGGCAAGCGCGATGCAATGCGATCTTAAATGGCGAATCGTATGCGATCGGGGGATCGCATGTTCCGCATCACTAACATATAATATAATATATATATAATATATATAATATAATATATAATAGATAAAATATAAATATATATACTTATATATATAATATAAATATATATATAATAATAATTATATAATATATAATATCAATTATATATATAATATATATTATAATAAATAATATATATATAATATATAATATATATATATAAATATATAAATAAATTACTATATAAATATATATTAATATAATATATATATATAATATATAATACTATATAAATATATATATATATTATATCATATATATATGAATATATATAAATCATAGTTATATATATATATATAATTGAACAGAGCTTCAGCTGCATCTGGCGAAACATCTTGGGGCTATTTCGTTCGTCTTCAAACTCCCGCTTCACAAATTAGGTCACGGAACAATTAGTTCCCTGATACACACAGACCCAAAATTGGCTAAGTTTCTCCCTTGATAAGACAATCTTACAGCAGTATGATATAAGATAACTCATTAAAAGTTTGAAGAACCTAAATTCACAATACCAACAAACTTGGTTAGCAATCTTACAATAACCTTTAGGAAAAAAACACCAAATACTATAAACCAAACTTACCACAATCAAATGAATACACATTTCGATAAACGATGGCGAGTCGGCTTTCCTCTTCCAGTCCTTTCCCAAGACCACTCCTTTCTTTGCTTGAGAGTCCAAAGTGCGGGTCTAGACCTGTCATATTGAATCGTCCCTAATGCAATGAATATATAGTATAAAGCATGGTTCTACGTTAACTATAGCTATTACAACAATTGTAATGCTCATTAAAAGAAAAAATAAGACACAAAATTATTAAAATTCAAAAACATTGAAATAAATTTAAGTTAAATACAAAAAAAATTTAAAAATTAATGTAAAATATAATTATAATCAACTATATTACCAAACTATTTCATTCACTTATTTTTTTATTTACACATATATTTGTAAAAGAAATAAATTAATTCTTGGGACACTTCAAATCTACAATATTTTTATCATTATGACCAGTATAATGATATAAAAGCTTATACATTTTTTCCCAAAATAATAAAAAAAAAAGTTAATCATACAATGAAACGATAGAGGAGACGAAGAAGAGGAAATAAGAAGACGGAGAAGAGAAAGAATAACAGAGAAGAGACAGAGAAGAAAGAGAGAGAGAGAGAAGAAAAGAAAAGAGACAGATGAGAGGAAGAGAGGAGAAACTGCGGATCGACATGCAAGAGACGAGAAGATGAAGAAGAGAGAAGAGAAGATGAGATAAGAGAAGGAGAGAGAGAGAGAAGAGAGAAAGAGAGAAAAAGAACAGAAGAAAAAGCGAAAGTAAGTGAAGAAGAGAGAGAGATAGAGGAGAGAGGAAGAGAAGAAGTAGAGAAATGAAAGAGAGAGAGAGATCGAGAGAAAGAAGAAGAGAGAAAGAAAGGAGAGATAGAAGAATGTAAAAATTTCAGTCAAGTAATATAATCTCATCAATGAATCACCTCCTAAAACTTTATTGGCAAATTGAATTCCATTGCTTCTTTTGAAAAATGTTTAAAAAATCTCTTTTAATTTCTATAAACTAAAATAACTTAAATTTTTAAGAGGAAAAAAATTTTTATAGAAATTATAAAATTAAGAAATATGAAAAAATATACATCGAAACTAATTGCCAAAAAAATCAGATTTCAGCATTCGTTCTTAAACAACTTAGATTTAAGCTACGAAATTAAAACTGATGAAAATTTAATAGCCCACAATCTGTATAAACAAAAAAATACCCGCTAAATTCCTCATAAACCCGTGTATATATAAGAATAAAACTCGAATTTGTAAAGTTTTTCAAGTCTAAGCATAGACTTCCTACATCTTTTGCCTAACGTAGCAAAAAATTATATTTTGCTGAGAGTCACTCTATTAGGAAGGATAATCTCCAAGGTACTTTCACCCTCTTCTGAACATCAAATATTTCATTCAGGAATTGAAAACAACTGCATCCATCCTCTCTGTCTATTCCAGTATTAAACTCTCATTCCTTCATTCACAATCACACCGATAAAGATTTTTATTGTAAATTTATTTGAAATAACGAGTATATCTATGTTTGAATCTTTGCATATTTGGAATCACAAACCTAAGTTAAAAAAAACTTGGTATATATACTCGTAATTGAAGTGATATTCAAATATATTATTATTTCAAATATGTATAATTTATATATAATATTATTTATCTTATATATGTTTATTTTATATTTCCGTATTTAAAATTTACAATAATTAATTACTGTAGTGTTGTATCATTCTATCTGATATCCATTGAGAATGCGGTTAGAACGAGTGGTATCCAATTGGCGTACCGCAGCCTCTTAATCATCATGCCGCTAGCAAAAAAAAAAATCACCCTATGCATATGGTATAATTAATATATATATATTATAATATATATAATAATATATATATATATAGTATATAGATACAAATAATAAAATTATATATATATATTATAAATATATATATATGAAGGCACATTAGTCTGAATTTATTTTCAAACAGTGTTTAAATTTATTTTTATATTGCATTATAATTTTTAATTTAGTTGATGTTTTAAACAATTTTACTACCTTTTTTTATTTTTTTATATGGGTGTAAAAGAGCGTTACTGTTTTTAACTTAGATTTTTATATTTACATATTACTAGTAAATACGATTTACTATTTAACATATCGTATTTAATTTAG
Organism: Trachelipus rathkii; assembly: GCA_015478945.1. NCBI lineage: Eukaryota > Metazoa > Arthropoda > Malacostraca > Isopoda > Trachelipodidae > Trachelipus > Trachelipus rathkii. The sequence continues at coordinate 18,223 of JABUQX010001605.1, read as the reverse complement.
GTCTAGGTGTTGAATAATTTTAACCTTGATTTCACTTTGTCGTTTTTTTGTCCTGTTTTGTCTTGATTGGTTCTGATGTGCATTAAGATGCTATGCACCAGCGAGGCTTACTATCGAATTACTACTATCCGTGGCTTGCAAGTCAAACTCTGCAATCCTGGAACCCCTCTCTAACTCAACCCAACATTGCTCATCGTCTAGACCAGATGGCTAGCAATTCCATCCTCTATACTCGTTTAATATGGCCAAACTTAAACTTATTCATATTCCGTCTGCAAGTCATGAGTATGTCCTATTCTAAACAAAACACTCCTTAACACGTCTTAAGAATCTCGAATCTCCTTCGAGTTCTTCTAAACATTTCTCCTTCTACTACAATAAATCTTGTGCTTCGGTTCTGTTCTCCTAACAGAACAGAATTTCACGCCTTTTTAGAATATCTTACAACTCCACAGACTGTTATTATCTTCATCCAAATATAAGGTACTACTATTTAGGAGGATTTCAACGTATACAACACACTGATATAGGTATGGGGTCCTTCCATACTGATCTAGGTGAGAGGAAGACCGAATCAGTTCAGCCATTCTCAACACCTAGGCTAAGCAACTAATTAAGAACACACACACATTCTCGATCTCAAACCAATCTTGAACAACACTACCTAATTTTCACCACCATTCCTTCTCTCTATAAATACACCACCTTCGCTATCTATTTGTAAATCTATCACAACCTCGATTCTCTTACATTTATACTTTATCTTCCAACATTCCATCCTGCCCTAATCGTTTTTTCTTGCACTTTAATCAACCAATTGAGTTGTCCTAACGTCCCTTCTAACTAACATAATCGGATAATGACTGTTTTGAACTCTTTGACGCTTCGGTTGCTGCGATAGTGAACTGTAATCGTTGATTGAAGCAGCGTTCATTCCTTCTCACTAAATCTTATCTCTGTATCATAACCATGTTCGATCATGCGTCTTCTCTGGCATTTCAGGCTACACACTATCGATGAAATATTCTCGTTCTCCTACACTCTCGCTAATTTTCATTTCAGCTAAATATCGTTGCAGGGATACTCTTCACGAGGAAACCGCTTTCACTCAACGACAAGGCGCTAACCCTATTCTCTACTGAAAATCCTTCTCCTCTTGCCAAAAAACATCTCTAACAACTTCTGAAATCTGCTTTTCCTCCTTATTCGATCTGATGGTTCTTTGCTAATTCTCCAACTTGAAAAGGCCAATCTCTTTGTCTCCTTATTTCCTCTAACTCAACTCTTTACGATTCTGGCAATTCCTCCTCCCCTCCTCCTTTTCCTCTCAGTGTCCTAGTCCTTTGCTGTATAAACATTTATCGGGCATGGACCCTACATCTAGAAACTTAGAGAAAGCAGTGACCGAGGCTTCTCTCCCAAAATTTTGATGTGAGTGCCTCCTACTGACCCCCGCCCCTCCTTCAACTATATTCTCTATTCTCAAAACTAACACTTCCCCTCAGTGTTGGAAGGGCGCACGACGTCCAACACACATTCTTCAACTCATTTCAATTCTCGCTCCCTCTTTTACTTCTAGAATTGCCTTCTCGTCTAATCTTTCCATTGCTATTCTCGCTGATTCTGGAAGAATTTGCCCGGTGGGTATCGCCTTCAACCTTCCAGAAATGTAATTCTTAAACTTCAACTTTACAAATACTCGCCACTCTAAAAAACTTCCAACTTTTCTAGCTCCTTTCGACGGTTTTCTCGTCTCTCCTTTGACAATATAAATATCCTTGGCCTAACATAAACAAAAAATTTTTAGAAACCTCACATCTCACACGAGTGCTAGCGCCTCAAAGAAACTGCAGTTCTGTTATAACAGCCGAAACTCTTCTTCCTGTTCTCAGTTACTCTCGCTATCAAGCTCATTCCGCCCTTGTAGCAAGTGACTGACTCTCTATCTGGAGGCTTGTCTCACCCGCTTTAACAGCTCAGTCAAAAAGCAAAAGATTATATAACTGTCCGTTACTTCCATTCTCTTGACCCTCTACTCTTATGCCCGATGTTGCTTTACTCTTTTGCTATACTACCACACGGCAATGCTCAGAGAACTTTCATCGCTACCACCACTTTACGACCTCTCGTACAATAGGTGCTGTGATCTGCGCACGAGTTTGTTGATAATTGTCAACTACTCTAGTTCATGCGGTGGCTTCCTTCTTTTCCCACTCGGTTCTGCTGAAATTCTCTTCCATCTTACTGCGTTTCTGCTGAATTAGCTTCCCTCACTTCAAAGCTATCGTCTGGCTATAATGCTTAATTGCCGTTAATTTAAAAAATTTAGTCTGCAATACCCCTCTTTGAATAGACTTGACTTATGGTGGTGAAACTGTAATACTATATACTATAATATATATACTATATATATATATATATAATATAATAATATTATATAAATATATATATAATATATATATATATAATGATTGCTTAAATATATGAAAAAAACATATTTTAAAACAGCGCATAACCATTGTTTTTTAAATAAACCAATAAACCAATGTTTTGGGTTTTGTGTTTCTGCTATTTTGATGGTTTTAATGTATTTTATTGGATGTTTTTGATGTTTAAGGCAAAAATCACATATGGAAACTGTTATACACATGTGCTAACAACACATATTTTAAAATTCCCATATACAATTCTTTATAATTCATAAATTTAAATTTTCCTGAAGTTATATTGTATAGAATTTTATTTTTGAGTTTTTACATAAACTCATAAAGTAAAAATAAGAGGGATATATTAAATATATAAACTCTATCTGAAAAAAAGTTTATACTTTTCATTTTACAGAAAAAAACAAAAAAAACTATTATTCAAATACTTATAACACATATACAAATGATTCTTATTACTTATATTTGAATACTAGAATATTAATATATATATATAAATATATTAATATATATATATAATATAATATATATATTAACTTATAAAATAATTATATTATATTAATATATAATATATATAATAATTATTACTAATATAAATATATATTATTATTAGTTATATATATAGAATAAATAATATATAAATATAAATATATATATATATATTATATAACGATATATACGATATATAATATAGAGAGAGAGATAAAGAGAGAGAGAGAAGAAGATATCGATCGAGAGAGAGAAGAGACGAGAAATTCATCATTAAAAGTCGAACTGAAATTATCATTAAGAATTTTTACAAAAAAACTAATTCCTGCTTTAGCTTTCCCAACATATTTAATGTTGCTGTCACAAGTTCAAAAGTTTGAAAATACCCCATTTCAACATAGCAGTGTGATGAATTACGACAATTATGCTTACTTATTTTGTAATATAACTTCTCTCAGGTAACTTTCTTTCAAGTTCTTTGTATACAGATGAAGTTATATTTTGAAGAACAGAGACTCATCATATTAAACTTTTATAAATGGAGGAAATTTATCTCCCTATTTTATTTCCATAAATTCCACTGCTTTGAATATCTTATCCTCTGTAAAACTGTGATCTGATATCTTGGTACTTAAAAAATATAGCCAATAAGTGAGCTTCTGTTACTGCCTGATAACCTCCTATTTTATTTTCGCTTATCTTTCTTTTGAAGTGGGATAACGTCTAGCTCCATCAATCTCAATTTTCATAGTATGAAATCATCAGTATTTTACATCATTGGCTTGTAGCCACAAATGCTATCGATTACCCCTGCACCAATGAGTTTTATATATAATCTTTGAAATGGAATGGCATCTTATGGTAGAATAATAACAATCCTTCTAACGCTCGAACAGAATCAGTTTTACACATTACATTTAATAATATATATTATTATATAACTTATATATATATTATAATATATATATAGTATATATAATTAATATTATATAAATATACTATATATGTTATAATATTATTATATAATATACATTTAATAAAGTCTCACAAAAAGAAGTAAAAGTAATTCCCTCAGAACATTTTTTTTACACATCTTTCCATTACGCAAAACAATGAGAACAAAAATAAAATAAAATAAAATAAACTATAAATAATACATCTTTTTTAAATATTTTATGCAGTTTTTTTTTATTAAACCATTGTTTTATGTGGTTTAAACCATGCGTTTACCAATGTCTCCCGCAATATCTTTCCAGTAGTCGATAGCATTTCGCGCTCAAAGCTGTTAATCATCCTCGTACTACCGTTGATATTCAGCTCAGACAACACATTAAAAAGACAATGCAAGATAAATAAAAAAAAATATACAGAAATTTTCGAAGACACAATATTAAATATATATATATAATATAATATATAATATTAGTATTATATATATATATTAATAATATATATAAATATTACTATTTATATAATATATATCACTCAATCTTGCCTCCCCCCTATTTAAATACGGCCATGTATAATATATATATATATATTGATTAATTATATTATATATATATATATAATATATATATTATATTATTATATATAATATATATATTGATAAATATTAAAATATTTATATAAATATATTATAATATTATATATATATATATAATATATATATAGTATATAATATATATACAATAAATATTTAATATATATATATAATATATAATAATATAATAATACAGACGTAAATAGAATTTTTCTCTTTAGGTAATTACTGTAAGAGGTGTCAAAGATATCAATTTCTTATGAAATATAAATATAAAACAATCATTAGCATGCTCTGAGGTTTTAATAATTTAAACAGAGTTCTATCAATTCCCTGTCAATCTTCCTCGTTCTTCACTTTCCTTCTTAGATCTTCTCTTTTCCTCCCATCGCTTTAGTATAGCTCCTTACGTATGACCGTCTTCGAATAATATTACTTTATATTATATATAGTAAATAAATAAATTATATATATATATATATATATTATATAATATTATATATATTATATATATAAATAACATAAATATATATTATATTATACTAATAAAATATATATCATATACATATATATATATTAAATCCAATCTTTGTAATTTCAAGTTTGAATCATTTCAAAAAAAATGGTTAGAGTTTGGACATTATATAAAACTAGTCTAAAAAAATAAAATACCATATCCATATACTCAGTTCAATTGAACTAATTGTTATGCTTGGATCAGATATTAAGGATAATAATATTATAACACAAAAAAAGTCGTTTAGACTTAGTAAGATCCAAATAGATAATAATAATAATAATAATAAAATAATAATAAAATAATAATAAAAATAATATAATATCTGATAACTATAAATAATAATAATATTAATATAATTCAATTAAGGACAAATTATATAAATATTTCATAGCTATTTTGCTCAATAAAAGTTCTAAAAAAGATATTAAGTATTTCTATAATAAAACAGAAAATAAACTAGTATTTGGGTATTTTTTATTTAAAAACTATTAATAATTTAATCCAAGTGTCTTAACTCTTTATTAAGTAAAATAAATTAATAAATGCAATATTAAAACATAAACAATAATTTATTGGAAATTTATAAAGCATTATACGTTATTTTCAAGAATTTATTAACTGTCATAGTGTAAGCTACTTTGTCAAAAAATTTTTGATTCTAAAGAGTCCAAGGCTTGATTCCTCAAATTCCATTATTAAATATATCACTCAACTGATAACAATCGGTGGCATTTGCGTTTGTTTGCAAGAAAAGGAAACAAACAATTACTTAACTGTGCTGAAGTCGGGGAACAAAATGGTTAGTAATACTTGTTAGTTGATATATTAAAGGTTAATACATTTTGTTATAAATTCAATTCCTTAAATTTAAAACTCAATATGTTAACTAATTATCCAAAATTGCTTTATACAAATTAGATAAGAAACCAATATTTTTGAAAAATTATAAAATAACATTCACTACAATTCTGCATTCTCAAAACGAAAACTGAATAAGTTAATGATTTACTAATAAAACGAACTTTTTACAAAGTTTAATAATGAAAAATTAACTAAAAATTATAATTTTATTTTTTGTGTAGTTTTGAAGCTGTGGTTGTTCAATATCATAAAGGAAAAACCATATATATATATATATATATATATGATATATATATATATTATCATATATATTATATATTATAATATATATTATATTAATATATTATAATATAATATTAATATTATATATATTTAAATATATATTATTAATATATATATATATATATATATATATTATATATATATTATATTATATATATATATATAAAGTATTACAAACATAAATACTTAAGAAAAATTTGAATCATGATGCTTTACGAAATTTGCTGCAAGACGAAACAAATATAATTTTAAATCTCAAAGTTAAATATTTTTTCAATTATTTTGAGGAAATATTTAGACATTTATATGTTTTGCATTATATTGCTCTTTATTGTTTTAAAATCTAGCGGTACCTAATTGTTAAATAATTACCATTCACTTTGCAGAATATTTTATTGTAACAAATATGTAGAAAAAATTCAACTAACTTAGTTAACATTTAATTTAAAAATTTAAGGTAAATTTTTTATCAAAATATTCTAAAACTTTAATATAATCAAAATACCGACACCTAACTTTACATAAGCTATTCTTCATTTTCTTCCTCTGCATGAAACCTTAGTATAAAACATATTTGTGTTTCTGCCGATTTGAAAATAGGACAATTACAAACCGTTTTCTACACGACAAAATGAAAATTTATTATAGTGAATATATCGAGATTCTAACATTTGGCTCTCGTTTTGACAAGTAAGATAAACTTACATAATTGACATGTATGTAATAATACCTAAAATATCAACTGCAATAAAGTTAATTAATATTTAAAATTCAAAAAAACTATCCCAAATAATCTCATTTCACTTAATATTTATAATTAATTTATTATTATATTTTAAATAAACAAGAATTTTAAGACATTATTTTGGAAAGCGATAATAGTGATTTATATTTCCCTACAGATGGTAAAACTAAAATTAACTATTGTAATTTTAGAATAAAAATTATTACACACATACCTTGACTTTTTAAACTTAAATATAATCCTATAAATATTTACCTAATACTTGCCTCATATAATTTATGCGTATCCTATATTATTTATTTGGATTAATATAAACTATTATTATTATTTGTATTACTTATATTATTATTATTTTATTATTATCATTATTATTATATTATTATTTATTATTATTATTATTATATATTATTTACTTATTAGATAATTATTTATTATATTTTTATTTTTATTATTATTATTCATTATTATTATATTATTATTTATATAATTATTATTATTATTAATATTATTATTTATTATTATTATCAGTTACCTTATTATATATTATATTAATCTTATCTATTATATTTAATCATTTTACTTATTATTATTTCATCTTTATAATTATTATTTTTTATTATTTATAATTTATTACTTTATATATATTATTATTTAATATCTATTATTATGATTATTCATATTGTCTTATCTGATTATCATTATTATTATCCTAATTATTATTATATTATTATTATTATTATTATTATTTATTATTATTATTATTTTATTATTTTATTAATATTATTATATTTATCTATCTATTATTATTATTCATCTATTATTATTATTATCATATTATTTATTATTATATATGTATAAATTAATATATTGATTATTATTATATTATTTAGTTAATATTTCTTATTATTTAATTTCATATCTATAATATTTGTTAAATTATACCTTGCTAATAACCTCATTCATTATTATTATTCTTATTATAATTGTATTATTATTATTATTATATATTTATTATCTATTATTATATTATTAGTATCTATATTTTATTATATATTATTCAATATTAATTATTATTATTACTTTATATATATTATTATTATTATCTATATATGATTACTACTTATTATTAATTAGTTATTTTATTATTATCTGCTCCTGCCTATATATTATTCAGACAATTGAACATTATATATTCCATTATCCAAATATATGAATACATTGATCTGCTTTAAACATCAGAACAAAGGACAAACAATTACAAAAATTCTTTAATATTTTATTTTTTTAATTATGCGGTATACTAATGATCTATTTATAATTACTTTTCATTATAGTTTTATAACTGCAATAGAAATATGTTACATCACCATCTCATTGATACTATATTATAATTATATTATATATATATAATTATATATATAAATTATTATATAATTATTAATATTATATAATATATATATAATTATATATATACAGTTATATAAATATATATGAATTATAATATTATTAATTATATAATTATCTCTATATATATATATATGATATATATATATTATATCTTATATATATATATTATATTAGATAATTATATATATTAGATTATTAATATATAGTATGCACGATTAATCGGAATTGAGAATCGAGCTGTTTTTCAAGAATCGGAATTCGGAATCCCGGAATCGGCAAATTTATTACGTTCTCTGACGACTTCTTTGGTTACAATCTGAAAAAATTTTTTAATTCGATCTTACTATGGATATTTCAAAGCGACAATATTCGAAGTCTTCCGTATTATTTAGTTCTTCCTTTAATTCTACTTAATATAAAGAAAACGGATTGACGCGTCATCTTGTACCCTAAACCTAAGATATACAGTAGATTCTTCAAGTCATGGTTGGGCAGCATTTGCAATTTTCCGTTATCATGTTATTTGTAATTGTTTTTGAATAATTATAACCTGAACTCGCTAAAGGAGCAGTGAAATATATACTTATGTAGCTTTAAAAATTGAGCTATTGAAATAAATCCATCCTTCGATTCCAACCCTTCTCACTATCATCACACAGCATCTTATATAAGTGATTGTCTTCAAAATTTATGGAAATATTCAAATTCCTGATATAACAAATCATTATATAGTAAGGATAGACGCACCTATACTGCATTCAGGAGATTACACAACAGGATTCCAGATATTATCCTTGCTTATTACACTCATTCTGCACTATATTCTCCAATAAATCATATTTGAACAACAAAGCGTGAAAAAATTAATCTCAATGCAAACAAATCATAGTATTTTAATCACTTCCTCAAGCTCTGCCAAGTATTAAGAATATCAAACTTAATTAATTACCACACACAGATTCTAATCAGATTACCAAAACCAAATGGTAAATAGCCAGTATTCATATGCTGTTCAAAAAAATTTATGAACAAAACCTCATTCTTTTCATATTTGCAGTATTCATTCAAATCCTGCCTGCTTAAATACAACGAAATCTTGAAAAATTGCATAAAATAACTCTAATTATCTGTGGATGTACAAATTTAAGGAGCCACAAGAATCTAATGCATCCGCAATCATCCCAATATGTAAAGGATTTGCAGTTTTTTGAAAAGATCAGAAAAAGGACTATTTAGGGACTTGGGTCTACTGTATCAGCATGGAAAAATTCAGTAAAACAAATAGATCAGGCCATTTACATTTACTGATAAAGACTTTTGCTTCTACCTTATTTTGATCATCACACTTAAATAACATTCCTAGAGATGAATTATACAATATAAAGTGGAAATATCTTAAGCATGATGTAGGAAGATATATGTTGTATAAAGGAAGGGAAAATAACAGTTTCTACTACTTTAAACCAATCTCAATCTTCTCAAGGAGAGCAAGAAATATGGTCGAAAAAAATAAACTAAAAGATAATAGTTTTAACTTATTTGAAGATGTTTTCGGGAATTTAAAAGAGGAACAAAAGACTATTAAAAAACAGCAAAGAACATTCATTCCTAAGAAAAATAACACATTATATTGTGAAAAATTTGAAGATGTTATAAAGTAGAAATAATCAAAATAATAAAATTTGAATACTTAATTAAATAATTCAAAAAAGTCCCTTACAATGTGATCATCAAATTAAAGACCTCTTTACATTTGCGTGTCCTTGCTAGAAAATATTTAAACTCGCCCCCCCCCTTTTCCGTGGAAGTGAAAGACTCTTCAGAATTTGGAGGATCAATATATTCTCCTAAAAAATTCGAATGATCTCAAGAAAAGGAAATGTTAATGTTTTTGCATTACTAATTTAAGAGTCATGCTTTGACTACAAAATAATAATGATAATAATTTTGCTTCAAATCTTACTTTTAGTAAATTAAGAAGAATTTTGATTAAACATTAAAATGGACGAAATTGTTTCATGCATTGTTAGATTTTTAAATACTGCTATTAATTTCATGGTTAAAATAAAATAAAGTAATTGTAAATTTTTTAGAATATATAAAATATAATATAATTCGTAACATTAATTATAATGATAAATTTAACAAAATTAGTTATTTACAAATACGCATAATAATAGATATATTATATATTATATATATATATAATATAAGTATATATAAATATAGAATAGTATATAATATTATAATATATTATATTATATAAAAAGAATTGCAATAGGAATCGGATCGAATCGAAATCGAGAATCGAATCTTACTTCTTGACTGCTATCGAATCTGAATCGGCATCGGCTGGAAATTTGGAATTGTCCCTACACAACTATTTATATATTAATATATATATATAAATATATATATATGTATATAATAATATATATAATATAATATAATACTATATTATATATATAATATATAATATAAATATACTATATATATTATATATATATAATTAAATATAATACTCGAATATATAATATAATATGAATGCACAGAGTCAGCGCATTTACCAATACTCTCCGGCTCCGGCCTGCAAATCAGACTATAATTAACCAACTCTCCGCTCCCTCTGATACTATCAATTTTCCGTCCTCTTTAATAAAGCCTTAATTAATATATTTTTTTATAATTAAATTGAAAATCTTATTTACGTGGGAAAGAGATAAAATATAAAATAAATTGCATCTTAATGACTTTTTTTCTGAAAAAAAAATTTAAAAAATATTTTAAATAATTAATTTATATTCTTGAATAGAACATAGGCAAGAACTTGAACAGAAAGTGCAAGAAACTCTTGAATTTAAAGTTAGCTACTTTTTAAGAAAATAAGATTGAAAAAATTGAAAATTTAATATATATTATATATATTATTATTATATATATATATGTATATATATATATAATATATCTAATATATACATTATATCATATGATATAATATATATATAATATAAATATAAATAAATAAAATAATTATATAATATTAGAATATATATATATATATATATGTATTATATATATACGTATTAAATATATATATATAATATATATAATATATATACTATACGATATATATATATATATATATATATAATATATATATATATAATAATAAAATAAATAAATTTATATTAAATTAAAATAGCTTTCAAAAACAAATACCTTTGATATATAAATATTACTCCTATGCTCAAAGTAATAAATAGATATATACATACCATTATATATATAGATATATAAATATATATATATTATTATTAGTATATATTTTTATATATTATATTATTAGTAATTAATATTGAGAGAATGACTGAGAGAGAGAGATTAAGAGAGAGAGAGAGATGTAAAGAGAGAGAGAGAGAGATGAGATAGAGTGAGGAAGAAAATGAGGAATTATACAATATTATAAATGACGAGCTTAATTACTTTACTTCAAATATTGTAAGGTAATTTCTATTAATTTTAGTTTGATGATGCCAATATTCCGAGATTACCGACAAATGTGTTCTGTTCCATTCTCAAAATCCCCCCATATTTTTTTTTCTTTTATTTTCTTATACACATTTGATGGCTCAACCAATACGGTGAAATTTAACCCCCAGTTCTCCATAATATAGGAATCCACAGTTCCCACAATTTGAATATTTTATCAAATTGCTTTATTAAGTACTCTAAATTCACGAAATCTTATTCTACTAAACCTTTGTATTAGATCTTCCCTAATTTTCTTAATTATGCTTGTTCTACTTGTAAAAAACTTGTTTTGAGAATGGATAAGGTGGAGCCTACATCTTTTAAATTATGAAATATGTCCAAATTATACCTTTATACCCTTTCTTCCCATTTGTTGGCAAATACTTCACTTCTCCCATAAAGAAATTATAAAATAATAGAAGAAGACTTTTATAAGGCCCAGGTTAAATTGACTGGGGTAATGAGTTGTCTGAATCGAGAGAAAATTGATAAAAAGACATTCCGTACAACCAAGAAATGTTCCGGGAATCCATGTAGAAAATGGCGTGTGAAAATGACCGGGGTTGAGAATTACAGGTAAATAAAAAGTGTGAAGAAGGAAAGGAAACATTCTAATAACAAAAATCCGGGTAATCCACCCTCCGTGCCAAAAAATTGATGATATATCTTGGGTTGGGTGTAATATGAGCAGGGAAAAAAGAATCATAAATAAGTAGAAGCGCATGATGAGATGACCACCCAATGGGAATCTGCGAGAAGCCTTCTGATAGACTCAACCAGAAAACACCGTGACCTCGTATGTCGAGTCATACGTAATGTGTCTTTAAGAAGGAAGAGAAATGAGAGTTTGGGAGAGGTCTTGTGAGAAGATACCAAGTGGTGCTATATACAGAGCTACTATGTATTGGCATGAAAATACATCTACGCGTCCCATCAACATCCTCATTTTCTAGCGCTTTAAAAATGCTCCTAGTAAGGACCGGTAAGCTGATACACGGACTTTTATATGTTCCCTATAAACAATACTGATAAAAGTGACTCTCCCGAAAATCCATCTCCGAAATTACGACTCCAACGGTACATTCTGTAATAGATCCCGAAGACCCGTGCTTCCTTTCCTCTCTGCGACACTCGCCCCTACCTACAAACAATACCATAGACCATCATACGCAATGTTCGATACTTCAGGCTCAGTAATATACACTTCAACATATTCAAATTGTTTAAAATGTAAAACTTCATTTTTACGTAAACTTTCTGAAAGCATTGAGTATGATTCTTGTTATGAGAGTGTAATTCAGTATCAGGATAGAACCCAAAGTAAATTGAAGACCAAGAAGACCCCTCATAGAGAGAAGTCGACGAGAGAGACACCAACATATGAAAATGGATTAATGGAGACGATGATAATAACGTAACTGAGTAATGTCTAATGAATAAATATGTATGAGTCACTCTAAGACAAATATAAGTTTAAGGAAATTGTAATAAGTCCATGGCACAAAGGTCAAAAATGCATACTATTATAGTGATACAATTATATAAATGTAAAGAATAATAAATGAGTAAAATAAAATGGGGAGTCGTCGGCATTATGCTCAATCTAGTAATGATAATAAGATCTTCTATCAAACTAGATATATGATTGATGGCAATTTCAAACTCGGCTATATTATCTGTCCTACTGACGGATCTTGTTGCATACAACTAAGAATATTATTTTTCTGGAGGGCCCCTCAAAATTTAGTCTAGTGGAATTCAGAGTGTCATAAATTAACGAACCGGTGATAAAAGTATGAGAATCTTAACAGATTAGTAGAAGAATAGGATAAGATTCATTCATAATTTTCTATGGCTGTCCTAGACAATTCAACAATGATTAACTTATGAGTGTCATCTGCAATCTGACGACATCAAATAAATAGCAACAAAAGTTAAATTGTCGTTAATTAATAAATTATATTACCATTAAATTAGACAACTTGCACATAAAAGAAATTCTTGTGAAACCATAAAAATATCAGTTTTTTATTTATTTTGAGCTATTTATCTTTTATATATATTTTAGTTTATATATATTATGCTTGAATCTGAAGTACTTATTGTTGAAATGAATGACAAACCTTAATGACACTTGAGTTACTCCTCACTCATACTTCGAAGAAATCTGAGCAGTCCTCACTTAAATTGTACACGGATCATAATATATATATATATTTTAAATAGTAATAATAATCAATTATTAATTAATAATAATGTATAGTAATTACTACTAAATATTTACTATACGTGATACTCACAACTATATACGTACAAATATATAATATAGTACTGACAGTAGCAAATTTACGCATACTCATTAATATATAGCTCAAAGCCTGACTATATATAGTGCGAAGCAACCCATACATATGGCCAATACCGCACACTTTGTACATAACTACTACCGTACAGCTTAATTACTGTTGCCATTACCTGACTCAAAACTTTAGCAACCGTACTAATTAACTGCTCAGGTTTATGATCACTAGGTCTCCGCTGATACCGTTTAAAACTGCTATATAGGTAGTATATTATCAATCACGAGTATCTTGTAAATTAATATATAGTATTCTCTTTAATTTAAAATGCACTGGCTAAAGGAACTCACTGTGAGCTTTCCAAGCCCTAATAAAAACTACTAGTAATGATAATCAACGTATAATTATATATATATGAATGTATCATGTGTACCATTCATTAGCATATAAGTGTGTATATTAAAATTACGATTAAGGAAGTAGGATGGAAAGTGTGGATAAATGAAATAGCAAACAATTTTAATAATAGTAATAGAATAAAAAAAGATTTTTCGGTGATGTTAAATAATATAAGAAATTCATAAAATATCTTTGATTATCGTATAGTTTATAATGAATACCGTAGCAACACAATTAACTTCAATATTAATGAAATATAGATTTATTATTATCGGCATACTCAGTAATATAATAGAATATAATTATGTTTACAGTATATACTCATGTATATATATATTATATACGTATTATATATATACCTATAAAACGTTTGGGAAAGATAAACTGTTTACTACGTTAGCTGGGTATTTTATTTATAAATTTTATTAATCGAGAAAAGTGATATGGGTATAAGTATAGTATAATTAACAGGTAATAGAAAATGTAGTAATAAGAAAATTGATATATGTTACCTTTGACGATGTGCCTTGAAGTACTTTGACCGCTACTTTTTCTTATAACATTGTCAATTTACCAACCACGAATAAATAATCATAAGCCACCCTTTAATTTAGAGTACTTATTGATGAGTATATGTCTTGTTAGTAATTGGTAGCACTATAGATTAAAATGATGATGTAACCGGGAATTTTATAGTGATAGAAAGTGTGTATATTGCCTAAAGAGATTAATATTGAGAGTAAAAGTTTAGAAAATGGGGTACCTTATCTTATACATATTAATAGCTGACCACCTTAGATATGGGTACAGTGTAGGTGAATAGACGCAATGAGTATTAGGTATAAGATAATACTCCATAATTACTATTATCAGCTATAATTAACATGGACTATAAGTATAATATGTAGAGTAAATGGGATATTAATAGAATATTAACAGATTTAGATATAGTTATACATGGGGAAATTGAAATTAAGTGTTAAAAATAAGATAGTGTGTGTAGAGCTGAATAGATCCAAGTAAAAATAGTAATAAAGAGTAGTGAAGAGGAATGTTAAATTGTACCAACATACTGTTAATATTATTTTAATTGCTTGAAAAAATAGGATATATAAATATTAATGTATAGTTGGATTATTATGTTGTAGAGGCAAATTAGAGAATTCCTAAGAAGGATAAAAGTATTATGCATAAGTATATAGGAAGAAATCATAGTAGATTATTAATCGTTATGCTAATATAAAAGTTAGTAAGATAGGGTAATAGTGTATAAAGGAGTATTATAATTAAGGTAAAATTTAATTAGTAAATTAAATAATTAATAAAAAAAAGAGATTAGAATTTAAGATAAGGTGAAGATTCAAAACGTAATGTGATTAAAAAAATTTCGGTTACACAATTTTTGGCCTATTTGAAAATATAATTAGACTTTACTTATATATAATTATATTTGCTATTTATTTTATTATAGTAGTAAATAATATGAGTATAAATGAATAATATACTTTAGGAGTACAATAACAAACGGATGAAATGAAAATTCTCTAACCATGTGATGATGGAATAGACATGTGCAGTGCTAATAAAGTAATAAAGAAAATAAATTTCTATAAAGAAAATTATTCTCAGTTTTAGAATTATTATAATCTATTATGCATTGCGAATGGTTAGAGAGGATAGTGAAATTACACGCACACACTATAATAAGTATATTCTAATTATAATTTTCTCAATCACACTCAATCGGGACTAAAAAAATTTCAATATAAATTAGATTTCCTTCACATAAAAGTTTTGTAGATATTGATAAATTAAAACTTTTGGATAAAAAAACACTCAGGGTCCGGTTTATCTTCATTCGTGTCGGGTTCACTCACTGCATGACATCAAACTTCTGAGCCCTTACTGACTCTTCTAAAATAGGATAGTGTAGATAGGTTACTGGGTTCATTTAGCCCACTGGTTATTGCTATGAGTGGTGTTAATGTATATAGTTTAGGTAAGGGAAGCTTATTAGTGTTAGGTTGGTGTTCTACTATCAAGAGCAATAAAATTACTGAGCGCTACAAAGGTGTATAAGAACTGCTCAGTGATGCAACATCTATGAGAGGACCAGGTCAACAAATGTGCTCTGATACGATGAAGTGTACTCGATATGAATAGATGAAATGCGTCAGGCAGTGGTTCCTTATGAGAAGGTTGTGCTCAGGGATAGGTATTTGTGCATGGATACTAGTGCTGAACGAGATGTTGCGTGTATCGATTAATGTAGTATTAGTGAGGTGATGGTGTTACAGAATAGTAGGAATGAAATAGTGTATGAAGCTCGTATGGGTAGAGAGGCTGGGCTTTTCTTTGGGTAGTCGAGTGAAGCTGTGTTGTCATATTTCTTCTAAGCTGACATTGTTTACTTTTCCGAATGAGAGATATAGACGATAATAGTGTCGAAGCAGCTATCCGGTTACTTTGTCCATTAAATACGATGTGTGCAGGAATTATGAGGACAGTGGTATGAGGGAATAGGTGAAGTAAAGAATAAAGGAAAGAGGGATAGAATGTAATTAGATTCATAGTATGAGTAATTAAAGTCCACGATAAAATTGTTATAGATGATATACGAGCTAGGTCTCTGGTTACGGGAGCGCGCAGATATCCAGTGATCTATGATTCATACTGGCCTACTAAGAAGAAGAACGAAATGATGAATAAGATAATGATAAGTGATTAACATAAATGAAAATTAAATTAATCTTACCAAAGAAGAGCGCAGACCTTGACAGTTGGTAAGGAAGGAGGAAGACGTAATAAGTGTCGAAAAAAACTGTATAAACACGCGAAAGGGTAGAACTGGAATTATAGGGTAAGATGGCGTGACCATGTTGGAAGAGAGAGCAAGATAGCTCACGACGCTGTCGACTGCAAAAACCTACATAGAAATTGTTCAGAAGTGGGCGCTTGTATGGTGGATCTGCGTGCCACAGCCATCGCTGTGAGTTCGCTGCTAACCAAAAATCTAGAAGCTAAGAGACTGTTAGTTACCACAATAGATCGGAGAGTTATGAAAGGGTATGCTAATCATATGATGTAGCGGCAAATATTATTAAAATAAATAATGAGAGATGTGCCCTACTAAACGTCAGGCATAAACCATTGGTATAGTTGAAACCACAACTGAAGCCCAAGGCGTTGCCCTTTGGCACTCTGAAAACCCAGTTACATCTAGCACAAGAGAGATTTGCTCTCTACTTCAGTGGGGTATATAAGCTGGTTGGAAACCCTAAGGTGGAACTTCTAGTCGAGACCTGTCTCCAGAGCTCCTCCCGCCACCAACGAGGAGGGAGAGTTGGATTTCTTTCTCAGACACTCTATATCACTGAGAGACTCTATAACATTAGTAATCTGAGGTGAGTGAGGTATTGTTGTGAGTAAGCTTTGTGAGAACTACAGTATTAGTTGGGGGCCTCTCTAATGTGCGACTTAATTAACACACAGTCGGTAAAAGCAGTATAGTTATCACACGTATACATTGTAGAATTGCTAATCATAGCTCACGAATAATATAGAACAGAAACTACTTTTCTTCACACAATACTGTACATGCTGCTTCACCCTTATGTATTACCTATCTATATAAGTTGTGTGTGATCTCCGATCTATTATATTAGCGTAGGCGAATTCTAAGCTATTCACCTAATACGTTCT